>JANHGL010012392.1:1773-27273 GCA_024611195.1 Ceyx melanurus | reverse complement strand
CCCCCCTGCCACGGCGGGCATCCCCCCCCCCCCACCCCCAGTGCCGGGAACGGTGGGCATCCCACCCCCTCCACCTCCATTGCCTGGCATGGGGGGCATCCCACCCCCTCCTCCCCCATTGCCTGGCATGGGGAGCATCCCACCCCCTCCCCCCCCATTGCCCGGCATGGGGGGCATCCCTCCACCCCCACCCCCGTTGCCTGGCATGGGGGGCATCCCTCCCCCTCCACCCCTCCTGCCTGGCATGGCAGGAGATCATATAGAAGCTGTGGTGGCCTCCCAGTTCAGCTGCCCTCTTGGCTCAGGCAGGCCTCCCCACAAGACAGTGAAGACACCGACACTGAGAATGAAGAAGCTGAACTGGCAGAAGCTACCCTCCAATGTGGTGAGAGGTGAGTGTTTCTGTCATGAAGTCACTGCTGCTTCAGGGGTGACTCAGGAGAAAACATTTTGAGTAAGTCAAATGTGGTTGACTCCATTTAGACACAGAAATTCCCTGATTTCCATTACATCTGACCTGCAGAGCTTAAAAAAATAAAAGTAGCATGAAACTACTAATATAATATACTAACCTTTCCCACTAAATCAATAGTTTGGAATAGCTTGTTTATAACGAAAACATTTTTAAACTAAAATAAGGGGTAGGGATGGGAATAGTTCCCTAATCCAACATGACATGCCTTAGGCTTGAGTTCTCAACAAACTCTGGATTCCCCAGGGTTTTGTTCCCCAGTTCATCTGTGCTTGTCAATGGGTATATTAAAGTCATGAGGAAGAGTGCAGGTAAGGAGCCCATCACAGTTTAAGAAGGACACTGAAAGAACTGGAGAGCTGTGACAGTGATTGACTGTCTCTTGATTATTGGGTTACATTTCCCTGTCCTAGTGGATCCAAAGAGAAGAATGAAATGTGAGAAGAAGCCAGGACAGGCAATGTCAGCTTTGTCCTAGACAAGCAACACAGCCACTTCATGGAAGTCAGCATAAATGAAGTCTAAATAAGGCATGTTTTGTTCACAGGAGCAGATGATTCTGAGGATTATTTCAGACTTGTACAGACTGGTGATGTTTGGGTTTGTTTGTTTTTTTAAGTTAAGAAAGTTCAGTGGAAATTAATTCAAGTAGTCCTATAGGCAGCATTATTCAAGGAGGCTCAGTTAGAAAAAGGGAGGCCACAGTCAAAAAAATCCACAAGTTGTAACCAGTCCCTCAGCTAGCATGTGAGGAAGCAAAAATAACATCAGCTGTGAGACTAGAAAATAAATGGCCAAGGTTTTTCTCATGCTGATCCTGCCTACCATGGAGGAGAATGCAGTGCTACAGGGAAGGATGGGGCTGTACAGCCTCTGTGTGCCCAGTGCTTCAACCCCTCACCAGTGCATGTTGGGGTAAAGCGCCATATTTAACTACTCTTTAATTACTGTGGGACTCACCCCTCCTCAATAATTAGCATTTGTCTAGGACTAATTTGTCTCTCGGAGAGTGTCCCTTTTAGCATCTCCCATTGCCCCAAAAGCCAGGAGCTTTCAGCTGTCCCTGTAGCCAGTCTGAACATCTTGTCTTCTTTCAGACAGTCACTCAATGTGGGCTTCAGTGAGCAGCAGCAGCGAGGAAACCATAGAGCCCAATTACACAAGCATAGAGCAGCTCTTTTGCTTTCCACAACCAACCCCCAAAGAGAAAACGGCAGCACCAGTGAAGGCAGAACCGAAGGAGGTGAGGAGATCCCTCTCGTTCTTTTCTAATTCAGGTCACTGCAGACAGCTCATCTAATAACGAGATATCTTCTTTTTCTTTAATGAAGATCACATTTTTGGACTCCAAGAAAAGTCTCAATTTGAACATATTTTTGAAGCAATTTAAATGGTAAGATATGGCCAAGTTTCATGACAGTTGTCAAAACTTTTGAGCAGGTTTTGCATAGTATCTGAAAGGTCATAATGAAATCTATGCTAGCCAATGCGCTTTGATGCTCTGTGTTACTGAAACATCTGAATATTTCCTCTACATTGACTTTAAAATACTGAGTTCAGTGCTTTTTGCATGTGTATGTTTTACATAAAACATTCCCATATGTTGGCAAAGCTGTTACATCTCCATGTTACAGATGAAGTTGTGGCACGGACTCTTAGAGTAACTTGGGTTTTGACACACCCCTGGAAAACAATTCCCTCCTCAAAACAGGGCCAATAGAGAAGTTAACAATTAATTTTTCTTTTAAGGTAATCAAATGTCCAAGACAGAGACCTGAACTACAGGATTGGTCTCTGGCCTTGAGTCGTTTGACCAGGGCCAGAAACAATATTTGGGACATAGCAGGAATCCAGATCCTGATTCAATGTGCCCTTGTGGCCAAAAAGGCCAATGGCATCCTGGGTTGCATTAAGAAAACTGTGTCCAGCAGGTGTATGGAGGTTCTCCTCCCCCATTATTCTGCCCTGGTGAGACCACAGCTGCAATACTGTGTCCATTTTTGGGCTCCCCAATTTAAGAGAGACGAGGATCTACTGGAGAGTTATGAGAATGATTAAGGAACTTGAGCATCTTCCCTGTGAAGAAAGATTGAGGGAACTGGGGCTGTTTAGTCTTGAGAAGACCAAGACAGAAGACCTTATTAATGTCTACAAATGTCTGAAGGGTGGGTGTCAAACAGAAGGAGCCAGCCTCTTCTCTGTAGAATCTAACAATAGGACAAGGAACAATGGGTTAAACTGGAGCATAGAAGGTTCCACCTCAACATGAGGAGGAACTTCTTTATTGTGAGGGTGACAGAGCTCTGGAACGGGCTGCCCAGAGAGGTTGTGGAGTCTCCTTCTCTGGAGACTTTCAAAACCCATCTGGCTATGTTCCTGTGCAACATGCCCTGGGTGATTAAGCTTTGGCAGAGAAGTTGGACTCAAGATCCCTCCAACCCCTAACATTGTATGATTCTATGATTCTAAGTTCTAATCAAGGGGACATATCTTTCCTCTTATATTACTGTGGCTTTCTCTAGGGAAAACACAGAGAGCTTGCACAGATGCATGTCTAGATAGTGTGTGATTGTGGAAGAGGGGCCTTTGGGTGACAATTGACTCTGATTCATCTCCCTGCAGCTCCAATGAAGAGGTGGCTGCCATGGTCCAGAATGGAGATCGGACCAAGTTCGATGTTGAGGTTCTGAAGCAGTTGCTGAAGCTGCTGCCTGAAAAGCATGAGGTCAGGAGAAAAAATGGTACACCTAGTATACAGAGTTGAACACTCAATGCAGTCCTGCAGTCTTGATTCTCTATTTCTCATTAGATAGAAAACCTGAAGGGCTTCAAAGAAGATAAATCAAAGCTAGCAAACGCAGATCAGTTTTATCTCCTTCTCCTTCAGATTCCCAGGTAAGGGTGTTGGTCATGAACTTAACCCACTCTATTTCTTGGTTTACCTCTGGGAAGTTGAAGTTTCTTTATAGGAGCCTCACACACGGACACTGATGGATGTAGCTAGTGGATTCCCCCTTCCACCTTAGAATCATCCCTTTCCTCACTAACCTTAGATGAAAGGCTGTTGCTGCTCCAGCACCTCCTCTCCCTCTGAAGTAGCAAAAGCTGGTCCAGACACAAGAGTCAGACATACCCAAGGAGGTCCCATAACTTATTGAAAGGCAGTGCCAAATGCAATGCCAAGAAGAGGGAACCCATATCTCACACAGTGGTCAGTCTTCTCATTGCTTATCACAGTGTGTCAGCAAAAACTACATCCCCATTGGTCCCTGAAGCAAGTGGCACCCCCTTGCCTCCTCCACAACCCACAGACACTGTTATGATATGCATGTGGTTGACAGTGATCTTACGAGGTTGTGGTCAAGATTGCAGTGCCTTTAAGCTTTGAATCAATCTCTGTCCTTAGCTACCAGCTGCGCATTGAATGTATGCTGATCTGTGAAGAGACCACCGTTGTGCTGGACATGATTCAGCCAAAAGCTGAAGCCATCCGGAGAGCCTGTGAAGGTAAATGATCTGACTTTTCTGATCTTTCTGATCACCCAGGAAATTCCACTCCAGTCCATTCACTAGTTTGCTGCAGAATATAGGATGCAGCTTTGGGTATCTCCAGTGATGTTCAAAACCTTTAATAGGACCAGAGATCATTTTTCCTTATCCTCAGCACTCTTTTTTTCTATAGATACACCTTCTGTAGTGAAATACCTCAAGGGCTCATCGGCCCTTTCAAAGGAGTTGAATTTAGACAGTGGAGATAGCCCTGTTACAGCTAATTCATCCAGGATTATTTGCCACATTAAGACCATCAAACAGCAATTTTATTTGCTGCCAGAAAAGCACACTCCAAACTTCTTCTAGAAAGTAGTGATGCTTTATTTTTTCCCTGCCTACATATGGAACCAGAAGAAAAATTTTATTATTTTAGGCTATAAATTGCTAATGCTCAAATGTATGACCAGAGATGTAGATAGAGATGGACAGATTATGCAGTAGGTTTTGTCTTCCTGTGGCAGAAACCTCAAGTCCCACTCTGCTAAGAGCAAGATGCTCTTCTTGGCTCTGTCAAGTGGTGCCTGTCCTACAGAGCCAGTTCCCCCAACTCCTGCCAGGAGTTTCTCCAGCTTGCATTAAAGTCTCCTACTGAAAGAAATTGAAGCTGCCCCATAAAAGTATCTTCCCAGCAGTCTAGGTGTCCTACCTCAAAGATGGGTGCTTCAGAAAGCACACCACTGCAGCCAGGACAGGGACTGTACCCTTCATGGCCTGATAATCACCTCCACCATGCAAGACCAAGAACAGGGTGAGCCTGTCTAGGTTTAGCAGCTGATAGATAATCACAGAGCTGTCAGAACCGACTTCACTGCACATTTGAATGGAGTCTGCAAGATTAAAATTGCAGCACAGTTCCCCTTACACACACCAGGGTAAATCAGGGTACTTTCAAGGAAGGCAGTTAGTTGATGGCTGTTAGTGAGGATGGTCCAATTCCAGGTTATTTCCTATTTGGGTTGAAAAACAAGATGTAAAGAAAGAGAGAAATATAGGTCAATTAAAAAAAAAAAATCAACTACCACTTATGGAATCGAATCTATGTAGAATCAGCTTCTCTGCGGGTTGGGCCATTGGGCTACCAGATTTGGTCTGATGGAATTCAGAATCCTAATTTTAGTGATGTTTAGGAAATATTCTTGTGTAACAGATTTTGTTTAAAAGTCCTTTGTTTTTCAGATCTTCTGAATAGTCATCGCCTGCCACTCTTTTGTCAACTGATTCTCAAAGTTGGAAACTTTCTGAACTATGTAAGTGCCTTCTTTTGTCTTGTCCCCCTTCCCCATGACAGTATGTGGATGATCTCCCTTAGGTAGGAATTACATCTGCTTGCTTTCTGTCTTGTAGGGAAGCCACACAGGTGATGCCGATGGGTTTAAAATCAGCACTTTACTCAAACTAACAGAAACCAAAGCAAACCAAACCCGCATTACACTGCTGCACCATATTCTGGAGGTACCACTGCCAAGTTCTGGATGATAGGGAAGGGGGAGGATTTTATCATGGATGAACCATCTGTCCTGCTTTCAGTTAATGCCACATGTTTGTACCCCTGGCTAGCTGCAGGGTGTCACAAACTAGGAGCGTTTGAATCACTTAGGCTCATGGAAGTTGCTTGTGGGCACTACTCAGGAATCCCTGTATTTTAAGATTTGTTCTGCTTTCCTCCAGCATTTTCCCTGCAATGGCTGGAACTTACTTTTTCATATTCGTACAATCTGCACATCATCAGATGCAAACCACAGTGTATGTGGCTACCCAAACTATCCTGGCTGCTCTGTACCCATTCAGCCTTTCTGCCTTTCCACAATCTGTCCCTTTTCCAACAGACTATACTCGAGCTTTTCATCCTCCTCTCCAAGACCCCATGGCTTTCTTATTCTCTGCAGTGATGTTTTTTCCTTTTTTCTCCACATCCTGCTTGGCCACTTTCATTCATCGAGATACACCCATTCCAGTTATGCATGTTCAAGTCCTGCTCTAGCTGGCAGTAGCTTCAGCAAACACAGTCATGAAAGTAAATTAAAATAAGATCAAAGCCCTTCTGATACCCTCCTGGGACTGCAATGCCTGACTGCAGCAAACCACAGTCCTGCCTCCTCTCATAGTCAAGACTAGGTGTCTTAGAAGAGGGTAGAAGAAGAGCTCAGCAGCAGGTCAACTTTGTTTTGAACTATAAGTATTCCTCAGCATTACAGCCCTCTTGTATGTTTTGATAGCTTGGGAGCAATGCCTCTGCACTCTGAATGTTCTATCCTGTATTGAATGCAGCTGGGCTCTGAGAGGCAAAGCAAGCTGCAGAGGTGGGGCAGCAGCAGGACATGGCACAGTTGTCCTTACTGGGCATTTTCGTCCATGTATCAGCTCCTGCCACACAGCAAATAACACTTCTTTCTCTCTTCCACTTCAGGAAGTAGAAAACAGCCACACGGACCTACTGGAACTGCCAAAGGATCTTGAATATGTTTCAAAAGCAGCAGGGTAAAATTCTGTGTCATTTCCTTTGAATTAAAAACAAAAATAAATCCCATACACATCAACAATGTACCAGAAATTAGAACACATGCAGCTGGTACAGCACATTAACAAGATGGTATCTTATTTAGTTTTAACTGAAAGATTTGATTGATGAATGTTGAAACCCCTTTAATACATAATAGTTCTACTATATCTGGCAACACTTAGGGGTGAAATTTGCAGAGCATTCAGTTAATGCTTCCTCCCAGGCATTGCCTTTGTGGCAGCAGGAGCTTGAAGACCAGGGAAACTGAGCTAATACTGAACTCTGGGGGTGGAGAACAGCCCTTTGAATGGGTGCACTTTTTTGGCATTCGTCTACTCAATGTTTTAGGTAGACCTGACAGCCTTTCCATAAGTGCTGTGGAAGGAATAATACAGCTCCTCTTCTAGGAGCTCAGATTATAGAGAGAGTTCAGAGCTCAGGTTTTAGTTCAACTAAGTAGAGGGAAACAGAGGAACAGACAAACTGCCAGCTCAGACTTGTCCATTCTTTGGTTACTGCAAGATGCTGGAGTGTCAACTAATGGGGTACTTCTGTGTGATTTCAGAATTAATCTTGATATTATACGCACGGAGTCCAGTACCAATTTAAAGAAGTTGATGGAGCTTCAGCGAAGAGTCTTATCATCAAATGATGATGTGAAACTACAGTATGAGAAACCTATCCAAGTCAGTAATGGAGCTCCCTTATCTCTCCCCCATTACACATGAAGAGGAAGTGCACAGTCATATCCAGCTGAGGAGGCTCACGAGATAGTGGAAAATATTGCCAGAAGACATGCTGTCAGATTTAGAAGTAGACTGCAATGCCACACAGCCCACCAGTGTCTATTGGCCATCTCTAGCTAAAACCTAAATGATACCTGTGGTGAGACCATTTCTTAAGGCCCCTGGCCCAACTGCTCTCTCCACTCTTTTGCATGACTCCTCACTTTGAATGAAGATGTTCATCCGCTGTGTGGATCTGTCATGGTTTAACCCCAGACAACACAAAGCAGCCATTTGTTCACTCCTCACTCCTTCCAGTGAGATGGGAGAAGAATAAAAAAAAAAAAAGAAGAGTTTTAATAACTAAACTAAACTAAAATAATAATTGGAATATAACAAAAAGATGGAAAAATAGAACCCAAATCCTCTCCTTCCCTCTCTGATTGATGCCCCCAGTGATCCTCCCCCCAGCCAACTCCCCACAGTTTATATACAGGGCATGACATTCTATGATATGGAATATCCCTTTGGCTAGTTTGGGTCAGCTGTTCTGGCCATGCGGCCTTCCATCATCTTGTGCACTTGTTCACTGTCAGAGCATGAGAAACTGAAGGATCCTAACTTAAGTGCTACTTCATGACAACTAAAACACCTCTGAGTTATCAACATTATTCTCACACTAAATCCAAAACATGGCACTTGTACCAGTATTAGGAAGAAAATTAACTCTGTCCCAGACAATACCAGGAAGGATTACCAGAGTAAATCCCTGCTCTTGGGATTAAGCTTCACATTGAGCTTCCCATGTCTTGCTCAAGTCAGCCCTGTAAACTGGCACAGTTGCCAGGAACAAAGACCATCTGCAAATCTTAGTTTCTTCCCACATTAAAAGCTTTGCTACAAGTTAAAAGAGGGCCCAGAGTCCTGCTTCATGGTCTTATGCTGACATCCTTTGGTTTAAGTGCATTTCACTTGTTATCTTCTGGATGGTGTTCTATTGTGTATAATTAATGCTTTTCAGGATAGCATTGATGCCTCCAAAAAACTGGAAGAAGAATTTGAAACCATTGAAAGGAAGAGAGAAGAACTTGCAAATTATCTCTGTGAAGACCCAAGCAAATTGTCCTTAGAGGACATATTTAGCACCATGAAGACCTTCAGAGATCTCTTCCTCCGAGCCCTGAAGGTTGGTGTCTGCACACGGGATGCTGAGCATCCCTAGTACTGGTGTTTGCCTCCACTGACAGGCAGGGGTGGGACAGGCATTTGAATCTGGTGGGGGAAGAGGCTGGTTATAGCTTCCTCTTTTTGGCAATTAGCATGAGGTCACCCAGTGAAGACATGTCTGATCCTGACTCCACTGTGTGTTCATGCAGTGCTGATGCTCCTGGCCTAGCCCAGATCCTGGTAATTTGTGATTTTGGTGCAGCCTTAGCTGCAGAGTCACAAAGATTCTGTGGAGTCAAGTGAGTAAGTTGTAGGGGAAGGGGCTTATAAAACTTAACCCTTTGCTCCAAACTGAGCAAACAGACCCAGAAAGAGAATATGTAGTAAAACTACCAGTTTGGAGGAAGTTGTGGCTTCAGTGAAGCTAAAGCTTCACTTTCACCTCAGCTAAAGATCGGGTAGAAGATCCACACACTACTAAGTAGCTGTGTTGGGCAGATCACTGCCACCTCCTGAGATGTGACAGAGTCCTGCCCAAGACAGCAGTCTGTGTCTTGCCCTCTTGGCAAGACAGCCCTTATTCCCCATGACCACTGGCTTTATTGCACAAGATGAGGCCAGAATTTGTCTTCTTCCTTTGCAACCCTCTGCAGATCTCCTTTCTCTTCATTGGCTTTTCTAGCAGGCATTTAGCCAACCTTAGCATGCCCTTCTTACCTCACTGCAGGAAAACAAGGACAGAAAGGAGCAAGCTGTGAAAGCAGAGAAGAGGAAGAAACAGCTGGAAGAGGAAGAGGGAAAGAGACAGAAGGGAGAAAATGGAAAAGTCAGTGAGTATCTGAAAGAGCTTCAAAAATGGGAGATGGAGCTTTTTTTCTGGTTCTGGTTTAATGGGCTAGAAGTGGTAATTTATTTTTTTTGGTTTCCAGGTGCTAGCTGACTAAAGGCTTTTAGGTGCTTTACAGCCTTAGCTAAGAATTGACTTTTCACAGTTGCAGCTGGGCAGGGAAGTTAATTTTAGGTTTGCTGATTGAACAGAAAAAAAAAATAAATCATCTAATTAAAACATTTCAGTTGACATTTTTTGGTTTCTAAACAAAACTTTTGAGGCTCAAATCTAACTAACATTTGACTTCTCTCCAAAATCCCCACATGCACTTGAATCATCTCTCTTTACCATGGACTAATGACACCCCCAAAATCTTGTAAATAACTTAAGTCTGCCTTTCTCTGGGTGAAAGTGAAAGGCACAACTGAAAAGTACATTTGGAAGAAGCTGAGAGGAAAGAAAAATCAAGATTATTTTCCTCCATTCCCTCTCTCTGAAAACAAGACCCCCACCAACACAGACAGCAAACAGGAGGCATTTCAAGGTTATGGTACAAAGAGACACAAGTCTGGGCAGAACTGGTGCCAGCTTGTAGTACCCAGGCTTTAGAGTAAACCCTTTGACTGTCCAAGACACACTTCTGCTCCCAGGCCTGGCATCAGTCCTTTGCCCAGTGGTCACTTGTACCAGGACAGCAGTACCCACCCAGAGCAATAGCAGTGCTGCAGAGTCTCCTCCTGCCCCACGTCATGGACAGACTTAACACCCATCTCTCTCTCTCTCTCTCTCTCTCTCCCAGTTAAGAAGGGGGTGGTGAAGCAGGAGGAGGTGTGTGTCATCGATGCACTGCTAGCTGACATAAGGAAAGGGTTCACGCTGAGGAAGACAAAGAACAGACACGAGTCAGATGGGATTCCTAAAACCTCGTCTGTGGAGAGCCCTGAGGAGAGCCAGTCTGGTAAGTACACAGACCCAACAGTACCTGTAGCTATTCATTCCACCTGCCCCTCAGCCCCAGCCAAGCACACAAGCAAGAAGCTTTCACCTTTGCATTTGGGCCATTTTATTTAAGGAGGCTTTGCAGCCAGTGGATTGGAGAAGAGGAGCAGAGAGGTCTGAGTTGTTGCCAGCCAGGTCTCTCCTAGAATTAGCAGCAGTTTGGAGCGGCGTGGCCCAGCATCCCTGCTGATAACCCTGCTGAGAGGCACAGCTCACAGGCCAGCCACAGGACCATGCTGGCAGGCATTGGTGTCATCCCCACACAAGCCCCTGCCATGTTATCGAGTCTTCAGTAGTGCAGCCTGTCACACTACCTTGAAGACTCCTGCACCCTCTCTTCGCCTACATTTGGAATCCTAAAGAAATCCTTAAAAAAAATATTAGAAAACCCTATTTGCAGAAGGACCCAAGTTCTTTAAGTGCTTGTTAGATGACCCATGGGGTCAGCTTTTCTTTGGTATCTTAGTCTTGGTGTCAGTGCACATCAGGGCAGCCCAAAGGACATTGGCCTACCACAGAGCCTGACTGTGGCTCTCCTAAGCCTGCTCTTCAAGGGCAGGATTAGGCTGGTTGATGGACAGTTTTACAGCCCTCATGCAACAAAGCCAGCAGTCCCACCTGGTTCAGCACCTCTCAGGTGGGTTCACTCTTTCTGCCATAAGCTTTCAGGCACCCTTGTGAGTCAGGGGGCTTCCATGGGAATCGGCTGGTTGGCAGCAAAGACACATAAACACCTGCTGAAAACAGAGCAAGGGCTTTGCTGAGCTGGGTTGACCGCTTGGGATATAAGGAGGGGAGGTAGAAGAAGGATAGCTGCTTTAGAGTCAGTTCAGCCTACCCAGGCAGCTGCAAGCTTGTACCCTCTCTCATGGTAGAAATAACTTGGCTGATCTCTGGTGCAACTCTGCAGCTGTGGCTGATAGCATGTCTTTTGTTTAAAGGAAAGAGCATTCAGGAGCCACAAGGAGCAGGAAAGCAGGTCGATGATAAGACCAAGCAAAACAACGAAAGCACTCTCCCCTCAACCACTGTCCTGATGGAGATGGGTGGAGATGTTACAGATTCTTCAGCTTCAAGCCAGGCATTATCTAAAAGTAATGCTGGAGGAAATTTGCCACCAGAGTCCCAGAAGGAAAGCCCCTCAGCAAGCTTGGGGGAAGGTGACAAGGCCAGTTGCTCCATTTCTTTCTCTGCCGCTAACATATGCACAGGGATAAGGTTTTCAGGCAGCAGTTCAGTCACCGCTCCAAGAGACCAACTCAATGGGTCCATCTCAGAAGGTCAGGACAAAGAATGTCCAGCTGATGGCTTGGAGAGCTACAGGCTGGCACAGGAGACAGAAACCCGTCTGAATGAGACCAATGTCAACCTTAGCAGTACTCAGTCCACTCCCTGTGATAAGACTCATCAGGCAGAGTCAAAAGAGATGGCAAAGGAAAATGAAGACCCTGGTATGGACTCACTATTGGACACCTCTCAAGAGAAATCTTTCTCGGAGGAGCCAGCCACTGACTCTTCTTGTTCTGCAACGCTCCCCCCAGGGCAAACTCACACAGACAGTGAAAAGCAGAGGCCATCGGGAAAACGGAGGAAGAAGAAGAGGCACAGCAAAAGTCACTCAGGTAGCCTATTTCATATATTAGCCCTCAGGTACTGAGTTAAACCGGGGAGGCTTCCTCTATATTTGTATATATCTGCTCCTCCTCACTTTGAGGTCCAGTGCCCCCTTCCCCTAGAGCCACACTGTTTCATGGAGCTGTTATTTTTTTTAAACCCAAAAGAGATTTAAAACCAAAACTACAAGCATAGTTCATCCACTTTGCATTTATAAGTGGTTTATAAAGGGGTAATGATGAATCAATAATTAAAAAGCCAATTACACATACGCAGTAAGGATGGCAATAAGCACATCTGTCAAGTGCACTAAAGACAGCTACAAGGCACTGTTATGTGCAAACAAGAGCTCCATTAGACTCCAGAGCAGTGATTAAGAGCATTTAATATTGGATACTTCATCAGTGATCACCCCCTCTCAACCACTTAAAAAACACATAAAGGCAGCAGTATCAGTGCTGCCCTGGGGTTCTTTGTTTTTTACCCTCCTAAGCCTCTGTCAAGCACTTCTAAGCATTTTGCCTTCAGTGACTTGACAACCTGTACTCCTGGTGGCTCACCTAAACATCAGGCCCTCAAGCCATCACTGCAGGGTGAGGGGAGAAATTCAACAATTATGAAAGAGCATTTTGCTGGTTATTCTGGGATTGTATTTGGCTGGCTGAATTGGTCCCAGTCAGAACTAAACATGAGAAGTGCATCCAAGTTGTCAGGCTCTATCGAGCAGAAGCCACCCTTGGGTGGGTACTTGAATCCCAGATGCGCCTCATAGGGAAGACATGAGTCTGTCACTCTTTCAAAAGATGAAATATACTGTCCAAAACCTGTTTTCTGCAAGATCCTGGGGTCAAAAAGATGGGCATGAAAGCAGTGGAAGTGTCTTTTTATCAATGTTTAATGTTTTTCTATTCAAGGAAGGTGAAAGTGAAAGGAAGGGGGGTTTTCAAACCTATCCCAAAGGGGTAGATGTGTGGGTTGAGCTTCTACCACACAGGGACTTACCTTATAATGCTAGCATGCCCTGGGGCTGTAGTTATTTACAGTTCTAAACAAGCCACTTTTCCTCTAGTTAAAAAAACAGTCCACAGACTAGAAGTGTTTTCCCAGAGCAATGGTTTCTGAGCTTGCTTCCCTGAAGGCAGCAGGAGGAGAAGCAGCAACGAGCACCGCACAATCCCAGCCAATGCCATGCTTTCCTAATATCTGAAATTAGTATTTCTGGCTTAGACAATTAACCTCCCCAAAAGCCACAGGGCTCCCTGGGAGTCCAGGGGTGGCATCTTAGAACCCTCTCTGCTACTAGATGATGTTTTAATTGTAAAAAATTCCCTGATTTTCTATTTTCCTTGTCATGATCAGCTATATTTAGTATGTCTCTTTTGTTTAAAAGCAGAGGTTGAGACTGATACTGGAGATAATAAAACAAAAAAAGGTTGTGTGGTACAATGAGGTATGTAAACTCACAAAGGTGTTTCTGTGTGAACTAACCACAGCACTGGGACTTTACAAACCTAATCAGTAATCAGCCTATCAGCTAAGCTTTTTGTCTTTGTGTCTAATCACAAATACATGCAAAATACATTTGTTACTCTGATTTTTACTCTTCAGGGTGTTGATCTTGCGTTGAGTGGAGACAGTGCTGATCTCCCCTCTATACAGGGTCAAAACCTACATGTCTGTCCTCTTGTGTTAGCAGCTGCCAAAACTCCTTTCCATGCAGATAATTAAAAGTAATTATTCTAATCAAGTGAATCCAGCTTCATGTGATAAACAAAGTCCATTTATCTCATTATTTTCCAAAACCAAACGTAAAAATGCAATTTCAGTACCTACCACCTGCAAAGAACAATGTTTTCTTTTCTTGCAGATAGCTTCTTCCTGTAGCACTGTTTAAATATAGGTATCTGGGAGGAGGAATTAAAATTTGGACCCAGCAAGAAGTGCTAGTTGAGATGAGACACCAACTCAAACCCAAATTCAATTCCAGTTGCACACAAACTAGTCCACAGGAACAAATGGATTGAGTGTACTTCTTACATTCATTCATTTCGTTTTTGGGGATTGGAGGGGTAGATCATGTGGCTTTTGTCACAAAAACATATAATACAGGTAAACCTAATTTCTAATACCAAATTCCCTGCATCCTTCATTGATGCTGCCAACAGACAGTTGCTCTGCAAAAGAAAAGAAAAGGCCATTCAGGGTAAGATTTCAAGTTGCTAAACTTTGCCTGTTTTTACAGGAGGTGGAGAGAAAAGCAAGGAAAAAAAAGCATATCTAAGCACCCACTGTACTGAAATTGCATAGTTACGCATTGTCCTTTCCATGCTGAATGAGCATCTCTTATGAACTGAGTCAGTAATGTCAAATCTATCTGCTTCATTTCCTGAAAGGAATGTATTTATTCTCTGGTATCCCCAGTGCTCAGAGCTGGGAGCCCTGCTCCTGCACATCCCTGCAGCCCCAGGGATCTTTGTAGGATTTCCACACAGGGTTGCTTTGGTTCCTGCAACTGAAGAAAAAGAGATATAAATTGGGTAGTTACAGTCCTGACCACTCATGCTCTTCTCTTGACCCTTTCCATGCAGGATTACTTCAAGTGTCAAAGGGAAGTAACTCTTTTATTTTAAAAATCCCAAGGAAGATTTGCAGCAAGAGGAGAAAATAGTAGCAGTGAGGCACAGGTAAAAAAAAAGTCATGGCCAGTGGTTGTGCTGCACAGGGAGGGCAGCTAAAACCCTGAGTTGAGCATAATGTGGACTGTGGGTTTTTCAAGCACAGGGATTTCAGCATACAGGTTTTAAAAGAGTCATATTTGGGAAAAAAAAAAAAAAAAAGATACAGAGACAGAGACAGCTTTGAATTCCCCTTAGAAGACATAGGAAAGCAACAGAGAGGAACATATGACCAAACAGTACCTTTATGAAATGACCCAGTCAGGCAGGAGTTTCAGTGCAGCTCCTGGCACAGCCTCATCTCACAGCTGCACCCAGCTCTGCTTTCCCTATAAAGTATTTTTTTCCTAGGATGTTCCACCCCATTTTTATTTTTTTTTCTGTTATTGTCCCAAGTGCACATAGTCTGTTCAGGTAATAACACCAATTCTCTTCTGGTGCAGCGTATTTCTGTCTGGTGTATTTACTGGATGTGGAAGTTTCTGGGTCTTAGCAAAGCCACAGGAATCTTCTTTCTTGTGCTGATCCAGCTGCAGGGATCACGACTCGATCCACTTAGCAGTTTTTAGAGCTGCTGTAACAGTAGCAGAGCAAGGGCAGGAGCAGCCTGTGTCTCTGTGAAATAATATTTCAGACCAGTAAGACTCTTGTAGTCAGCTACTGAGCTCTTGCCTCACCTTGACTATATCTTGTTACATAGCAATATCTGTATTAATGCTACTGTTCTTTAAATGTCAGCTCTTAAACACACAGCACTCTATCCCACATTATCTCCATATTCCTGAAAGAAATGGTTTAGCAGGTTTTACTGTGGAATCAAGGCACTGGTGGTCACTGGTTTGTGTGCACACTGGTAACATCTGCACTCACATCCAGCCAAGTCTGAAAAGAGCTTGAGGGAGGAACATTTAACAAAAGCTGACAAACAGAAATGGGACTGTATAAATGCCTGGGCTCAGGGGAGGTGCTCTGAGTTCCTTGTCTTGGAGCCTAGAGAATCACTACAGACAAATGTCCATGTCTGTTTGTATAGCTCCCTTTTTCCTCTCTATTTCACTTGGATAGGTTAGGGAGAAACAGAAGTCTTGAAAGGAGAAGTCCATAAGTAGCTAGGCTTTGGCAGTTTCCTCACAAATCTATTTGATTTATTCCCTAGAAAAATAACAGAACAAACCAAACTAGGAGCATAGGGCAGTGTTCCAAGACCACAGAGTGGTGAGGAGGTAGGGAATGGGCAGGGGAGGCGTGGGGCACTGCCTGCCAGGAACCACAACATGCACATGGCCCATCAGCCTCCCCTTGCAAAAAGAAAGCAGGGTTTGAAAGTCAAGGTTTTCCTTTTTATTGTTTTTCTTTCATTTTCTTTCAAGAACAGATGCTTCACATCCTATTCTGCAGCCTCAGTGTTGCCTGTGGGCAGCATGGACCACGAAAATGTAACCAAGCTAATGCTCAATAGGAAGATGAGCATTAGTCTTCATGTCTGTCATTAGAAATGGTATTTGCTTTGGTCATGGAGTGAGACAGGCTCTTATAAATGACAGCATGCCACCCTGTCTTTCTGACAGTTCTGCTGAATCCTCTACATTTAGTAACTTAGGCAATTGAATGAATACCTAGAAGCATATTTCCAAGCACTCTGCTTGGGAAACACAAGACTTCTGTTGTTGGACTGAACTAGCACCCAGCTTAAAAGCAAAGTTCAATATCAGTTCTGGAGACATTAAGGTTTTATTAAGTGCATAAAGATCTAGCTCTACCTGATTTTGGGTTATCTGAAACTGGTTTCCCTAGTAGCTCCCCCACCATTAAATGCACAGATGCAAAACCACCACCCATCTCTTTTGTTTTACAGTTGAAGATAATTTTAATTTCCCCCTTCTCCTGCAGGTGTCACAGCAAGGCAGAAGAAGTAACAAGAGACCCAGTGAACCACTCACATGTTCCCCAGAGTGCTGCCAGCTTCTCAGAAGCCGGATTCTGCATCGTCCAAACACCACCATGGTCACTTCTGCCCCAGCAGGATGCACTGCTTCTCCTCATGCAGACTTTCACTCCCCTCCCTAACACGCAAACAGCCTCCCCAGAGACTTCATCCCCCTCGGCCTGGGCCTTGCACCAGGCACCCATGGGGACAGTTCTGGGCATGGTGGTGTGAAAGGACCATCTCGTCCTCTGTCCTGGAAGCCAAGTCTTTCAGCCTGCTCTTAGGCCAAACTGCTCTTGCAACAACAGCAGAGTGAGGCCCAAGAAAGAACTCCAGTGTTTAGCCCTCTGAGAAATTTTTTAAATAGCAGTGCCTCAACTAAATTAAAGGTGTAAATTAAGCAGTGGCTACACCATCACAGGTGGAAGAGTGTTAACTCAGTCTTCACATCGCCCACTGATCAGACAAATGTATTTTTACTTTCAATCATTTAAAGCAAGGGAAATCAGTTTCAGGGAAAAAAAAAAAAAGTATGTATTTTAGTAAGCATATGGCCCTATAAATAGTGTGTCTTGTTCCTACACTTATGTGCAATTAAGTTAAAGCACATCAGTAGTCCTGCAGTAGTTTTCTCCCAAGAACAGGCACAGATGTGTCCATCAACTTTTGGAGATCCAGGTTCCCAGTTCCTCTTGTTAAAGGAACAGAAGGAGGTTTTCCAGAGTGCTCTACTGGACACATTTTCAGCTCACCCTTTAGTAAATCTCTGGGTCTGAATGCCATTGTTAGCTGCTTGCACTCAAAAGTCTTTTGTGTTCAAGCTGCAGAACATGTAGATTCATGTTACTTTTGTTTTAAAACTGGGAATGTGCAGTATTGTGCTTTCAAAATTCAGAGCTTTATTTCTCAAGTTTTATAATAACACTGTATAATAGTTTTGTATATAGCTGTCCATTTAAAATGATCTATGTTTGTTGAATCTATGGTGTGATACTGTGCTGAAACATGAATCAAGTGAAAGAGCTGGGTATATAAGAACTATGCCTTTATATGGTAAACTCACTGTGGCTAGACTAATGTTCAGGTTAAAGCTTATTTTGCTTTGCTTAAGAGGACTTGTAGTACTTGTAATGCTGAAAGCTTTGCTGGACTAAGTTAGAAGTTAATCCAAGAACTAAATCACTGGTGTATTTTAACCAAAGCACTGCTGTGAGCATATTGAGAATCAGAGAATAGAAGCAAAGGTGAGTTGAGAGCAGATGCATGGGCAGCTCAGTTAGGAAGAACCTGCAGAGTGACAGAGCCCCATTGCAGCTGAACTCTCGTTCCCAACTGGCAGAAGCAGGCAGAGCCCCACTGTTCCCTGCAGAACCATGTAACCTGCCCCAGGTTTGACTTGCAAGACTCTATCACATATACAGGTTTGCCATTTTTCACCCCCTTTTTTTTCAAGTCTCATAGCACATCACCCAAGCATTGGTCCTTCTATTTAATTCAGCTTCTCTGCTCTCAGATTAGACCCCAGACTACAAAAATCCATGAGTATCAAACACATTTTCCAAGCAGCTTTGCAATGCCCATGTTTACAGCAAGAGCATGAAGCCCAGGCTCTCAGTGAGCAGCCAGCTCCCTCCTACCCACCCTCCTGTTTTATCAATAGGAACAACATAATTTGGAGATTCAGGACTCACAAGCTTGCTTTCTGGGTGTTACCTAGGGAACCTCACCTGCTGATGTCCCACAGGCTGGTCTCTTCTGATGCTGCAGCAGGTGTCTGGTTCTCTGTCAGGGTCTTTCAACTACCCCTATTTCCACCTAGAAAGAGCAGCTGTCTTCACACAGAGGTTTTATTACTCTGTATTCTTACCTTGTCCTTCAAAGTGAGGTTTTGGCATCTTTCCTCAAGATACATTCCTCAGGAATTCATGGAGAAATATATTATTTTGAGCTACTGCCAGTTCTTTGTTCCATAGTCATCTGTGAAAATTATATTAAATTATCTATCTAATCACAACACAATAAGCAGGCTGAAGCACAGCATTTATACTTTATTTCTCCAGAGCAGCTCTGCTTCAATTAAAGTGAATATTTAAGAAGAACAGGGGAAAGAATCAGAGTAGGTCAGAGAAAAACATTGAACTGAGATGTACAGTTTTACTCTATTTGTGACCTTGAAATAAAGCTCATGATCCTGAAGATTTCTTAGTGCTTGCAAGTCCAAATTAATTACTGGTAAAAACAGCATTGCTTTCAACTACTTCAACAGGTCTGTGGTCATTTAAGCCAACAGTGAGTTTGAACCTCAAAAAAGAATTCTTGTGATTCTTTACAGTGACTGCACATGGAGTCCAATGTGTGATACTTGTAACCCACAAGTTTCTATCTGCCAAGTAACTCCATATTCCTTAATTAAGCATTGACTATATGTTAAGGTGAAACTATGGAAGAAATCAGAAACATTAGAATTCAGTCATCACAGAATCACAGATATTAGGGGTTGGAAGGGACCTAGAAGATCATCTAGTCCAACCCCCCTGCCAGATGGGATGCATTTTCAGGATTTTGTTTGTTTGTTTTGTTTCTAATTTCAATACTGAAAATATTTCAATGTTTAGAATAAAATAAGTACTTAACAAGTTTCCTTTCTCTTGTGAGGATGGGGAGGGCCTATGATTTTCCAGAATTTATCCAAAGTCGTATCTTCCACATAGTTTATAAAGCACTTAAGCATATCATTGTTGCATATGCTTAGTAATTAATACCCATTGTTTTATCTCAAAGAACCAAAGATGTACAAATGGAGCTATCATAGAATTATGGAATGTTAGGGGTTGGAAGGGACCAAGAAGAACATGTAGTCCAACCCCCCCTGCCAGAGCAGGATCACCTAGACAAAGTCACACAGGAACACACCCAGGCGGGTCTGGAATGTCCCCAAAGAAGGAGACTCCACAACCTTCCTGGGAAGCCCATTCCCCTCCCTGTGAAAAAGTTTTTCCTTGTGTTTCCCCTAAACCTCTTGTGCTACAACTTACTTCCATTGCCTCTTGTCCTGTCACTGGATGACACTGAGAAGAGTCTGGCTCCATCCTCCCTACACTCACCTTTAACATATTTATATAACATATATATAGACACTGATGAGGTCCCCCCTAAGTCTCCTCCAGGCTAAAGAGCCCCAGCTCTCTCAGCCTCTCCTCATAAGGGAGATGCTCCATTCACTTAATCATCTTGGTGGCCCTGCGCTGGACTCTCTCCAGTAGCTCTCTGTCCTTCTTGAATTTAGTGATAAGGTGTATTGGGTCTGAGCTGGAGAGAATTTTCCCCACAGCAGCCCTCCCAGTGCTCTGCTTTGCATCGAGAGCTGGAAAGGTGCAAATAACAGCCCCGTGTTTTAGCTGCTGCCAGTCAGGGCTCACACAACACCAAGGATGGTTTTCAACATTCCACCCCCTCATTGGATGGGGGTGGTAAGATCTTGGGAAGGGATGCAACCAGGACAGCTGACCCAAAAACTAGATAGAGGTGGGGGGAGTGACATCTGCTTGTCCTCTGTAGCAACCACTATGTTTGGAGTCCTGCTTCCCAAAAAGGGCCAGACATCTGCTGATAGGAAGTAAAGAATAAAACATTTCACTTCCATGCACATAGCCTTGCTTTGCTTTTAATTAAACTGTCTTAACCTAACCCTTAATCTAATTTTCTTCCTAGATTAGATCATCTGTTCTAGATGAGGGGGGCAGCAATAGGGCAGCTTGGTGGGCACCTGTTGTCCAGCCAAAGTCAAAACGCCACATAAGCAAAAAAAAAAAAAAAGTAATTATCTTTTCTCACATCATAACATGTTTGCATCCATATTAGAGTGAAAACAAAATAAAGAGTGTAATTTGCAAAGAACTGCTGTTCCCCTCTTTGAACCCAGACTACAGAAAACCCTTGGAAACCTCTAGGAATGTATCTGAAAAGAAGAGGGAGACCCTTATAGCATGAAGGTTGTTTGTGCAAGCAAAAATAAAGATCTCATATTTCTTCTACTTCTTTTATCCTTGTATGACTCAGAAACATGAAGAATAAATTAGTGAAAAGTCCAAAGCTAAGTCCCACGCTGAGAGCTTCTTAATGCAAGCAGGTTCCTGGAAACAAACCATAGCAAATGTAAGGAGGTAACAAACAGTAGCTTTGTACAAGTGAGGAACCATCTCTCTGCATAACCAGGTGACAAACCCTGACTGGGTTACACATCCTGTAGCTCACTTCCAGCTGTTTGGTAAGCAGTATGGCATCTTACTTTCAAAAATGTCTTGCAATGCAGGTACTGACTTTTGTGCTTACACTTTTGATGGTTATCTTCAAAGTGTTTGGGGGACAGCTTTTAAGAAACTTCCCCCTTAAAAAAAATACAAACAAAACCCACAACCTTTAAGTATAGCACAGAGGGGAAATACCAGTTTTTCTGAAGCATTCACTAAGGTCCTTGTTTCCAGGATGTAATGAGCAATAAATGAACTTCCAGCTACAAAGAAAATCGTTTTACAAAATAACATAGTTCCATATCAGCCTATTGGCAACATGAGAAATGAAAAAATGAGAGTGCTTACATGGCTGGAGACACAGAGGTAATATGTTTTTTGGATCTAATCTAAACCCTGTGCTGTCAACCTCTTTCTAGGCTAATAACAAGTGTTCCTATTTTCAGCGTGTCAGCAAGCAGATGGAAACGAAAGCCTGCAATATAACAATCCTCAAACATCAGCAGCTTTCCCAAGAAAACAAAAGGTGGAGTAGCAGAACACTAAAAACAGCTTCACAGTTAATTGCAAGTTAATTGATTTCACCTCCATCATCAGAGCTGGGCTGGTGTATTGGTCATTCTCTGTTCCCTGTTCTGCCTAAATGGTGCCAGCCAATTACCAACCTTTTGGAGTGTTTTGCAGTAGACTAGTCCTTGTCTGCTTGCAATTAGATGTGTGTGTATATATGTATCTATTTACCAGAGGTTGATTTTTTTGCACTAAGGAGAAATTTCACACAGATATTTATTTTATTATATTTTTTAATATATCCACAAGCTCATTTGAACGGGATCAGCACTGTTAAGTTACAGCTGCCTTGAAGTTATACCAGAGCTTTAATCTTCCTGAAAGCATGGATTTCTCTATGCAGTCTCACAAGTATAATCTTTGGAGGTACAATATTATAAGCTTATTTATCATTCAAAGCATATTAGCTGTTTTGTGTGTAGTATACCTTATTAAGATTTTTAAACACAATACTTTCTTTACACAAACCCCGTAGCAATTTAGATGAGCACTCTGATTAAAAAAAAAGAGTTCCCTAATTAATAGTCTTCTACTGAGTCCTCCAATAGCTTAATTAAAATAAACAAGCAGCAGAATTTTAACATGATTAATTCTAATAAGATTTTTTTTTTAAATCAGCTCATTCTACTCCTAATATTTCTAGCAGAAAGTGGCTTATTTCTCATTAGTCTCTTTCATCATGCCGAATCTCTCACTTGTCCTGCTAGGGTAATTGCAGACATCTGTACAAGTTTAGCACAAAGACTGTGAAGTCCTAGAGGGGATACATTAATTTGTTTACATAAATAAAATATAAGCCTGCTTTACCTTTGGGAAAGTTTTAGTGCTTATTCGCACAAAAAAAAAAAAACCAAAAAAAAACCCTCCAACAAATTAATTCAAGTAAACAGCAAATAACAGTTGATAGTCATTTTCTATTATAGACCTTAGGCTTAGCTATTCAAATTTACATCCATTTTGCATGTAAACCAAGTGTTATTTTCTGGTTGATTTAACATTTATTGTTTTTAATGCAAGTCATTCTTACTAAATCAAGATTAAGAAACACAAATCAAAAATTTTATAGCTTTCTTTTGCCTTGGATCCTCTGGCTCAGAATTGTACCGAGGCTGTTATAAGAGCTGGACACCATCATCAGTATGAACTGTTAGGTTCCCAAGACAAGCTATTTCAAATTATAGGAAATTCTTTAGAGGTGTACTATGAGCTAGAGATCCATCAATTGTAGGTTTTAATGCAGCACCCTTAAAGTGTTTTGTCTAATTCATTATTTTAAATTGCCACATCAGGAGGAAAATGGTGATTCATAAGTATTAACCTTGTCCTTTGTGAACATAACACAGTGTACATGCCAAATAAGTCCTTGATCCTGCACTAAGCATAGTTAATTTCATTAAAGCTACTGATGCTATTAATGTATATTTTGTGAAAGACTTGGGTAAGGGCTTGGATAACAGGGACCTTTGTTCCTGTCCCTAAAAAGGCACTGCCTTTTCACTGGTAATTTTCTCACTGCTTCCCATTTAGCCTGTGCTATTTCTACCACCACTGACAACCAGTGCTATAGAAGCTGGCTAAAGTGAGAAATCACAAAGCAACTCCAGCTATTGAGAGTAAGTGTCCCAGGACACCATTCACCCAGGACACCATTCATCTGCAAGAGATATAAGTGTCTGAAAAAGAAAGGTTCACTCAGCCAAGCAAACAAAATCAAATCCTGAGCCCACAGCTACTCTACTGACTTTGGTAGGTCCACTTCCAGATATAAAATTTGGCATAGATACAAGGTGGGGACTTCTGCACAGTCTTTTCCAAGTGGCTCTAAGAGAATCTGTATAGTTTCAGGGGAAATGTAAAAATTTGTCCTAAATTAATTTGGTTGAAGAGCAAGGACCATCTTATTCATTGTAATGCTTACCAGTCCTGGTAAACATTGTGACCCTGGGTGGTCACAGCTCCATAAGCAGCTGAGCCTGGGTTCTCCTCACCTGTTGCTTGTTTAATTATTAGGCTATTTTGAGAGTTTCTCTATAAATTCCCCACTCCTCTACCTTTCAGGGGAGGAGTCATGGTTTCCCAGGAATAGTTGTCTGTGTCTCCTCTGAGGAGTTGCTTCTGCAAAGCACCTGTAACATCTTCTCTAGGAGGCACCTGTTTACCCCTGCAAAAGAAAAATTCCCCCCTAATGACTGAGCAACAAGAGGAAAAAAGTAACCAGGTAGAAAGAAATATTTCTGCTGCTTACCTTAATGGGAGTATCACTTATTTCTCTTCTTCTATGAGAGTCAGCAGTAGACAGTGTCTGTGAGGATCTTTCTAATATATGCACCTCCTTGTTGTCTTGTAGAGTAGAAAAATGGGACCAGGGCAAGCCACAGAGAACCTGCTATCAAGCACACAGTGCCCAGATCATCACAAAACTGTGTCCAGAAGATCTGCTGAAAAGGTGAACAAATGCATCCAAAATTATATGGACTTGGAAGAGGAGAACCCCACTGCAGACCTGAGTCTTTCTCCAAGAACTGGCCCTTCTGGGAAGCCACAGCCATCTCTAGGGAATGCATCACCTTCCCAGCGAGGTTTTTCTTCATCCTGCCAAGGACAGTCTGTCAAGCCAGCTCTGCTACCACTGCTGCCAGTCCCTCCACCCTTACCTCCTAGGTGTAAGGTTCCTTCTCCACCTCTTCCCCCTCCATTGTTCCCATCTCCCCAGCCATGCAGCAATCCCAAGTGCAGTCATCTTTCTTGTGGTTATGGGAGGCAGCCCCACACTGTGAAGATGCCAACATTGAGGATGAAGATGTTTCACTGGCAGAAGCTCCCATCTGAAGTGGTGAGACGTACGTGCTTGTTTGTAACACTGGGCTGATTAATTCATTTATTTGCATCCAAACAAAACTGCTCATGTTAGGGAGGTGGGCCTTGACCCAATAAATCAGGTCACATTGCTTGCTTTCAGTACTACAAAAATTAGGAATCCCAAATAGAACATAAAAAGCTAGGCCTTTGCTAATACATGGAGGAAATAGTTTGGGAAAGGCACTGAACTGAACCTCTGTGGCTGCTAAAATGATCTTCACTTAACCTTCAATCTCTATTTGTTACTTGTTAAATGTAAGTCTGCATTAATTAAGGCTTGCAAAATGCTCTCTGTGTTTGTGGAAAGATCTGTTGAACAGTCATGCTCTGTGGTTCTTTGTAATGAACTCATGGCACATTACTGCTGAATGTCTTCTCTGCTGAAACTTTTGGGGTTTTGGTTTTATTTGTTTGGTTTGTTTTTTGGTGTGAGTGGGGTTTTTTTGTTTTGTGTTGTTTTTTGCTTTAGTTTTGTTGGGTTTTTTTTCCTTTCACAGCCAGAAGATGCATCAACTAAGATCTAAGGCTGAAAACTTTTGTCAGTAGAGCTTGGGAACATGTACACTCAGGGTAGGATGTAGCCTCTGACAGCAGCCATGTGATTTGTGGGTGGCTTTTTTCCTTTCACACAAAATAGCATGAAGGTCTGTGGTTAACATGTGGATTGCTAAAGGGGTTTGCAAGTGCTGTTCAACCTTCAGCAGACTATGAACATATTTCCATTTTTGGTGCAGCGCTGTAGAAATTCAGATTCATCATGTCTTCAGTGTCACTGTTGCAATCTCTAAAGAAGAAGGAGGTGAGATCCTTTGCTCCAGTGTTGTAGAAAAGTTCATGTTTTGAAGTTCTGGGTGTTATTCAGATGACTCCTGATGATTCTAGTAATAATGCTGGTTTTTAGAATCCTCATCTCTTGCAAAGAGAGGCCTAATTGTTTGGTTACCACAATTCTGTGATATGTAGCCAGTCAGCAATAGCAAAAAGAATTTGGAGCAGACCATGAAGTTCACCTGCTGTGGTAGTTTTCCAGGTTATATTGCCATTCAAACCTCTGGGATGCTGTCTGTGGGTGTTGCTACTCTTAAATAATTAACTAATTATTCAGAACTAATGAGTGTCATGTTTCATTAACCTCTAAAGTGTTTTCCCTTCCACAAATAAGACTGCCTTGAAAGTGTCCTCTACCTCTGTGGTTCATCTTGAAGTGTTATTCTCTTCCAGAAAGCTGCTCTATGTGGACTGTGATGGCAAACAGCAGCAAGGAACTGGTTGAGCCTGACTATTCAAGCTTGGAGCTACTTTTCTCTGTCCCGCCAACAGCAACTAACAAGGAAATAGGGCCAAAATTAAAGAAAACAAAA
>JANHGL010012391.1:0-37098 GCA_024611195.1 Ceyx melanurus | reverse complement strand
GCCCTTATGCTCCACCAGCACCCAGCCCCAGCAGGAGCAGAGGGACCATCGCCCCGGCACCCTCCGCCTCCCGGTCCCCGCAGTGGGACCAGCCAAGCGGCACCTGTGGCCCCAGGCACGGCTCCCGGGCGGGCAGTTACCGCGAGGCTGGCTGGTGTACCGAGTGAATAGTTTATTTTACACAACATAACAACACAGTGTTGTTGTTTCTGTACAGCATCTGCCTAAAAACAAAGGCAACACCATTGTCACGGAAAAGAAATGTACAATCTGACCGTTTTAAAAAATATCATTTTACTGATTGATCCAGAAGTGGTTATTTGTTAGCTTGGAGGAAATTTAATTTCCTTTATAAAAGGCTTTTTCTGTGAAAACTCTCTCTTTTTTTTTTTTTTTTTCTGCTACTGCAGAACCAGGAAGCCAGTCCTAGAGTAGGGAAGGCACTGGTGCTGTTTCATGCTTTTTTTCACCCTTTAATCTTTTTTTTTCCTCTTTTTTTTTTTTTCGATCTCTGAATGTTGCCTTCGGTTTTGATATTAAATAAAACCAAATGAAAACTATATAAAGCCCTGTGTGCACTGGGTGGCTTATACAGGACCCCACACGAACAAGCCATTAATCATCAAGACAGCAGTGGAATTCCAAATCCAATTCCCCGGGAGAGGACGTTTCACACAACGTTTGGCATTTTTGTTTTTCATTAAAATAAAAACAAAATTAAAGAAGGAAAAAAAAAAAAAAGAAAAAAGAAAAAAAAAGCAGGTCACACAGTGCTTTCCAATATCCACTCAGAACTGGAGAAAGTTGCTTTTCCGCTATTGGCACCAGAGCTGTCTGACTGGACTAGCATCCCGTTCATGGACAAGCTCCTTTTGGACCGCAGTCCGCCCACACCCCGGGCGCTGCCGGGGCACCGCGACTCCATCAGCTCGCCGCCCAGCGACAGCCGGCGCTTGGCTCGGGAGGCATCGGCCGGCAGAGTGAGGAACTTACTTGGCTTTGATTGTGCTCTTTTGTAGGTGGGGGCCCCTGCGAGAGAGTCAGGGGGTCGGCTCGTTAACTGCAGGGCCGTGGAGTTATTTCTGTTAGTGTTCTGGGACTCAATGCTGCCGACAGCTTCGCTCTGCGGCTCGCTGCTGGGCTTTGGCCCCGGCTTCCGCTTCGGCTTCTGGGACACAGAAGCGCTGGAAGTCCAGGCGGGAGGCAAAGTGGAGGTAGTGGTGGCCGAGTCCTGGCTGGAGCCGGTCTCCGGGGACGCCGTGACGCCATCGCCGGCAGCCTTGCAGCACTGGATGCCCTCCTCATGCCCGACGGCCTGCTTGGACATCGACTGCGACAGCACCCCGCTGCAGGCCTGGATCTGAGCCCCGTTCGTCTGCGAGTACACGTTGCTGACCTTGGTGGCCTTCTGCTGCCCATTGTTGTTGCACACCTTGTAGCGGATCATGAGGATGATGATGAACACCAGCACAGAGGCCACGATGATCCCACCAATGATGATGATCATGGTCCCACCCAGGAACTGGGACTGCATGAAGTGGCAGCGCACGTAGTCCTGCTCGGTGGTGAACTGTGTACAGCCCACCACCCTGGTGGCCGTGAGCGAGGTGATCCCGTCGTCATAGATGGCCAGGACACACAGGTCGTACACAGTCCCAGCGGCCAGGTTGTTGACCAGGAAGGTTTTGCTTGTGGGAGGTATCATTCTGGGGGAGAAGGAAATCGGCATGAATGAACTCAGCACAGCCACAGGCACTTCTCCACCATGTGCTGCAGCCCCAGCACATGGTGAGCATCACCAGGGCTCAGGTCCTCCACCCCTACCACGCTGCTACTGCTCCCGCAGCAGCCGCTGCCCGGTGTTTGGTGTAACAGCCACCACTGAGACCCTGGCACTGCTCAGCCTGGCAGACCCCCTCATGGATGTGCTCAAGGACAAGCTGGATGGGTCTCTGAGCAACCTGCTCTAGTGGTAGGTGACCCTGCCCATGGCAGGGTGTGGAACAAGATGATCTTTAAGGTCCCTTCCAACCCAAACTATCCTGTGATTCTATGACAGCGATGACATCAAAACCAAAACAAATTAGCAAGCAAAGCCAGTTTTGAGCGGTGTGACTGTTAACCCAGCAGCACACCAGCACTGACACTATCAGAAAGTGCTGCGAGGAATGTGTTCACAGACACCTTTCTCCCTGTGTTTTCATAAAGCTGAGAGTGTTAAGATCCATTTAATTCATCTCACTTTGCAACCTTTCTGCCAATCAGATTAGCTCAGAGGATTAGAGTTCCTCTTGGATGATCTAAAAATAACACCATTCAAGGTAATTTCTCCATTTGCGAGTAGAAAACGACACGAGCCCTTCCCGAGGCTCCCACCATCTGCTGCCAGGGGCAGGGCTCTGCTCAGGGGCTGCCTGGAGCCGGGGCTGCCTTACCTGTAAACAAGGGAGTCATCGTAAGTACCGTTGTACTGGATTTGGAACATACGTATCCCGGGTATATTCCTCTGAAAATTGAATTTCAGCAGGACAGTCGAGGACGTTGCTTCTGCAACAACCACCTTCTTATCTTGGCTGACTTTAGTATCCCCGTTGCTACTGCTCGCGTTGGAGCCCGACTTGGTGGAAGTGGAGATATCTGAGGAGCCAGGGTCGGGCTCGTGGATGTGGTTCGTGCTGTTCAGCAAGTGGGGGAGTTTGATGATGTGCAGGTCCACTGTCTGCGTGGCCTCCCCAGCCGGATTGGAAGCAATGCAGGTGAAGGAGCCCGTGTCCTTCACCGTCGTTATAAGGATGTCGAGGGTCCCGTTGTCGTACACCACGGACCTCGTTGCATTTGAGATCAGTTTTCCCTCCGGCGAAATCCAGTGAATCGCTGGTTCGGGGTCGCCGCGGGCCTTGCACCGCAGTGCTGCCCGCTGACCCTCCAGCACCCGCAGCTCGTGGGTGTGCCGGGTGATGAGGGGAGGCTCGCACAGGAACTCCTCCTCAGGGATGGACCAGAAGTACCGGCCAGACAAGAGGGTGGGAGAAGCGCAGGTCTCCAGGTCATCTTCCCTTGACAGACGCCTCAGCCACAACAGCTCACAGTTGCAATGCAAGGGGTTCCCACCAAAGCTCAACGCGAAGGTCGAGGGGCTGATAATTCCTGAGGTTGCCAGTACCTGAGCTCGCTGGAAGAGAGGATCAGGCGGTAGCTTCTGCAGTTTGTTAGACGTGACGTCCAACCTAGTCATCTTGTGGAGGTGGGAGAAGGTGCCCTTAGGAATATGGTCAATCATGTTGTGGTCCAGGCTGAGAGTGTGCAAACTGACCATCTTCTCCACGGCATCCCAGGGGATGGTCTCCAGATTGTTGTAAGACAAATCCAATTCCTCGAGAGCTAAAACATCATCGAAAGCCGTGGAAGAAATTAAAGTCAGCTGATTGTTGTTAAGTATCAAGTGGTGAAGATTGGAGAGTCCACTGAACATGTCATTAGTGATCTTAGTCAATCGGTTGCTGTTCAGATGCAAAGCCCGCAAGTTGCGCAGGTCGGCGAATGCATGAGGGGTAATAAAACTGATTGTATTCCTGGACAGCGTCAGGTCCACCAGGCTGGTCATGTTGGCAAAGTCTTTCCTTTTAATGTTTGTAACGAAGTTGTCTGCCAGCCGTAACTCCACGGTCCTCCTGTCAATGTTGGGAGGAACAAATAAGAGCCCTTTCTTGGCACAAAGGGTGGCAAGGTTCGGAGACAAAATCTGACAGACGCAGCGCTTCGGGCAGATCTGGGCTCTCACCGCTATGCCAATGAACAGCAGAAACAAAAGCAGTTTTTCCATTGTAGATCAGGTTCAAGAGCCTGCAAGGGAGAGCAAATGCCCGTTAGTCTGTGCACGAGAAGCAAATGACACCAG
This sequence comes from Ceyx melanurus, assembly GCA_024611195.1. Classification (NCBI taxonomy): domain Eukaryota; kingdom Metazoa; phylum Chordata; class Aves; order Coraciiformes; family Alcedinidae; genus Ceyx; species Ceyx melanurus. The sequence goes on along the minus strand of JANHGL010012391.1, from coordinate 33,200 downwards.
AAAAAAGCAAAGGCCTGTGGTGAAATCGTGAAACTGAGGCTCATGTAGCGGTGTGTCACCCTCATCTCGTTACCTGGTGTCTTTAGCATCCCCCGTATCCCGACACAAGAGCTTCTACCACAGAATCACAGAATGTTAGGGATTGGAAGGGACCTAGAAGATCATCTAGTCCAAACCCCCTGCTTTCCAGCAGAACAATTGACAGCCGTGCCAGTGTACACACATATATACACGTGCCAATGACAGAGTCACAGGAAGCAGCTGGTGGGACCACACGTGGCATCAGCAGGGCCTTTGGGCCCCTCCTGCCAGAGCTCACTCCCACCGTGATGCTAACTCCACCCCAGGAACTTGGCTTTCCATGCATGCTCCTGACCTCACGACCTGCAGTTACTCTGCCACAACACCGTTCGTGTCCCGAAGGTGGGGATGCTTCCCGTGCGCTTCTCTCACTAAGCTACAACCCTCAGCAGCCTCTAAATCGTGGCAATGTGATGGGTTTACAGCCATCTCCACTGAACATCTGAGTTCTTAATGCTATTTTCAGAATAAACTCAGAAGGAGCTAATTTTATGTCATTCAAACCCCCAAAATGCAAATAAAACACACAAAAAAACCACCCCAGCACACCAAGAGATGCCCCCACAACAACATGGATCTAAATAAAAATGGAACACGGTCTAATTTTAGACCGTTGCTGTTTTCCCGGCTGCCACAGCCAGCAGCGCTGCTCCTGTCTCCCCGACAGTTCAATTAGCCTTATCTCCCACACTGCCAGATCCAGGATCCTCACGGAGCATGGAAACGAGGCAGATAACAGCAGTGCCCACACTGCCTAAATGAGCTCATCCATCAGTGGCGACACCGAACACCGCGCGGGCCGGTGGACGCTGCTCCCCACGGAGCAGGGCAGGGGACATACCCCACAGCAGGGCACGGTGACACAGCTCTGAGAGGACACCTGTGTGGCTGTGAGCACCAGAGCTCCGAGGGGCTCCACGCTGAGCCAAAGAACCCAGTTTCCTTCAGGACAGGTACAACCGTGCCCAGATCCGACCAGTCAGGCGCATTATTGACCCAGAAAGGCACTAATGAAGCTCATCTGAAATAAGTTTCTCAGCAAGGCATAAGCAGCAGTCATGAAGCGTCATGGGTTTTTAAAGATGTTTACTTTCAGAACAATGATTACTAGTCCTATTGTCCTGCCCTGGAGGTCTCAGCACAGCAGAGACCTGTTGGAGCAGGGCCAGAGGACCCCCAGCAGTGCTGGGAGGGCTGGAACCCTCTGCTGGAAGGCCAGTCTGGGAGAGCTGGGGGGGGTTCAGCCTGCAGAGGAGAAGGCTCCATCTGGGGATACCTTCTGGGGCCTGTCAGCACTTCAAAGGGCCTGTCAGAAAGATGGGGACAGAGTTTTGAGCAGGGGCTGTTGGGACAGGACAAGGGGGGATGGTTTAAACTAAAGGAGGGAGATTCAGACTGAGGGAAGGGAGAGATTTTTGATGCTGAGGTTGGTGAGAGCCTGGCCCAGGCTGCCCAGAGAGGTGGTGGCTGCCCCAGCCCTGGCACCATCCCAGGGGAGGTTGGGGTGGCTCTGAGCACCCCCTCTGGGTGCAGAGTCCCTGCTCCCTGCAGGGGGTGGCTGAGATGACCTCAGCAGGTCCCTTCCCACCCAACCCGGTCTGGGATTCCCCAGTTCCACCACCCCGACGCTCCTGTTCCCCCCTGCAGGGGCAGCCCTGGGCTGGGGGCTGCAGACCCGCACCCCCACCTCCCGCACCCCGTTTTTCTTCCTGGCCGTGGCTGTGACGCTGCTGCTCGGCTCGCTGGCCCTGCACAGCCTGCTGCTGGCCGCCGGCGTCGACATCGACTGGTGAGTGCCCGGCCCGGGGGGATGCAGCCCCCCTGGGGCCACCTCCAGCGTGCTTGTGTCCCCCCCCCTCCCCAGGTCCATCTGGCGTGGCCTGGGTGCGGACTCGGGTTACCGCACCCGGTCCTCGGCTCGGAGCTCAGCACCCTCCTCACCCAGCAAAGCCCGTGCTCCCTGGTGTTAAAGGGCAAGGAACATGGGGCTTGGTGTGGGAGGAGGAGGGGAGAGGGGTTGATTTTTTTTTTTTCAGTCTCCCAGTTTTATAATCTTGAGGCTGTGCTCGGGGAACATGCATTGCTAGCTGACCTCCCGGGCTAATCGTTCCCCTGCAATTTGGCAGCACTGTGAAGATCACGAGCAGGCAATAGCTTTGAAAGGGGTTTTCTTCCACTGCAGCCAGGGCAGGAAACTGGGTTTGTGATGATGATGATGACTTAATATGAAAATCTGGCAGCATTTCACAAATAAACCCTTAAGGTACCCCAGACCCCAAAAGGCTGTCAGAGTCAGATCACACTAATCAAATCAAGAAGGAACAGACTGAAAATTAGCAAGGGCAATCCAGCACTGCCAGGTCACCATGTCCCTAAGTACCACATCGACACAACTTTTAAATCCCTCCAGGGATGGTGACACTACCACAAAGAGCTGTAGCTGTCTCAGGGTTGAAGGGGACCCATCCCACCCCTCTCTTCAGGACAGGGGAATCCTATCTGTGTCCTTAAATTTAACCCTGGGAAAAACAGTTGCACCACCGTGACCTTGCTGCTTCTGCCCACCTGCAAGTAACAGCCTCGTGTACCAGCCTCACGAGAGGTTCCAGGGATCTTATCCTGACAATTCTAGGAGAACTTCTTTAAATTTTCAAGTGGGGAAGTGGAAGGTGCAGCAACAGACTTCAGCATCGGACGTAAGTGATTTCACCTGGTGCCTCTCAGTTCTGCAGACAAACCCTTCCATGCAGCATGAAGTGGAAGAGTTGCTGCCCGGTCTCATGTGCAGTGTGTTGCTTTTGGTGGTGCTGTGAGAGCTTCATCAGCCTCCTATGCAGAGCCAGCAGCACCTGCTACTGCTAAGGTTGCCTGACCCTTCGCATTATAAAGCCCTGTTTGCATAGCACTTTACAATCATCAACAGGGCAGGTGGAAAGATCCCCTGGTGTGTGTTTGCCTCGGGCTGATTTTATTTTCTTGAAGTGGAAAAGCAGCAGCCAAAATAGTTCTGCTGTGTCTGAGAGCAAGGCTTGAGGAGGAAAAACATGTTTACTTTAATCATAAGAAAAGGAAAGCCAGTGACTGTCCCTCAGAAATTTTTCTGCTCTGATGCTTTAGCTCAGAGCCTTGCAAGAGTGCAGAGATTTGGTCTTTCAGAAAAAAAGCTAAATAGCAATAAAAACTACACACCTTCAACATCCTTGGGAAATGGGGCCCCAAAGACTTCACACATTTTGAATAATTTTCCTGGGACCACCTCAGTGGGTCAGTGGTTTGGACCCAAAGGTTTTAGGTCCCACCATGCAACTGGCACAGCACAGCTGGGCTAGTAGCTACACTTGCTTCTCCCCAGAGAGTAACAAGCTAGGCTAGTCCAGGTTTCAGCATAGAGGACAGGTATGTATGCTATGTTTGTTTGGTATAGCTGGAATGTTTTGGTGGTTTTTTTCCTTTGTTTTTGTTTGTTTATTTATGTGTTGTGGCTCATGAACTGTTCCTACTCATAGAAACATCGAATGCTAGGGGGTGGAAGAAACGTCTGGAGATCATCAAGTCTAACCCCTCTGCCAACACAGGAACACCCAGGGCAAGCCACACAGGAACAGATCCATGTGGGTCTTGAAACTACCTAGAGAAGGAGATTCCACAACCTCTCTGAGCAGTCTGTTCCAGGCTCTGTCACCCTCACATTTTTTTTCTCATATTGAGGTGGAACTTCCTGTGTTTCACCTGCTACCATTACCTTCTGTCCTATAACTGGGCACAACTGAAAAGAGACTGGCCTCTTCTACTTGACACCCACCCTTCAGGTATTTGTAAATATTACTCTTATGAAGGGTATAGAAAAAACCATAGCAAGAAGGGTAGTGGGGCTTAGGTGAGATGGTGGAGGGAGAGGGGAAAAGGACAGTGCTTCTTGCAGCAAACCACAGCAAGAGTGCAAAGACAAGAGCTGCTCTCTTACCTCAGAAACCAGCCTGCCTCCAAGAGGAGCACACCACAAGAAAAGAGCAGCTGCACTGGGTCAATCCAAGGGTCTAGTTTAACCTTCACTCCTGTTCCCTGCAGGTGCTGGGTGGGGGCCAGCAGGGAGCATATGGACATCCTGGCATCCTATGGGCCTGCCTCAAGTGCTTCAGGGTCATCCTGAGCCAGCATGATGCTCCTTTTAAGGAGCAGAGCAGCAGTCAGCTGCCAGTAGTGATATTAAGAACACACATTAAATTTTGGGTATTACATTCTCCTGTGACTTTATGACCTTGGCATTAGCAGAATGCCTGGCACACTGCCCATTACTAATTGCTACCTGAACTGGCTAGATTAAACCTGTCTCAGCCACTCCTTGCTCTGCAGTCTCCTCTGCAGACTATGGGAGTCATTCTAAGGGTGGGAGGGGTGTACAGCTCTCTGTAGGAAAGACAAAGATGAGCTTTTTTTGCCAAGGAACCTGTTAAGAAAGAAACTAAACAGTGTCAAGAGATTGGTGGCCACTGAATGCTCAGGTCCTGAGTCACAGAGCTGCAAGTCTCCCCACCAAACCTGGGGCACAGCTATTACTGAACCCTCAGTGGATGCTACCCAGGCTGCTGAAGGGAGCACAGTTCAGCTGTGAGAGGAATCAGTATGATGACCACCAAGGCCTAAGCAACTGAGACTCCAGTGGTGCATCCTCCATGGCACAGGCTCAACCTATGGATATGAGGTTATCTGCAGAAATCATTGAGACAGGAGCAGAATTCTGAGTCTTAACCTTCGTGGGATGAATAAAAGGGCCCTTTTTCTCTCTGCCTTCAACCCTTGAACTTATAGTGCTATGAGGCACTGCAACATATGGCCCTGGCAGCAGCAGCCTAGATCAGAAGGCTGCTTGATAGCCCTGTAAATGCCCTACCTCAAGGATGACATTGGCCCTTCGAAGACTTTAGTGGCCATTGGGGGCTGGAGGCTGCATGTAAAGAAGTGATAAATAAGCAAGGAATATTGTATCAGGTCAGAGGCACAGGAAAAGGCCACTGTGATGGGGAGTGTAAGAAGGGGATGATACAAACTGGGGCAATAGAATGAACATAACACTTGTACCTATGCAGGGCTACAGAGCACAAAATGATAGCAGGGAAGGTCTTAAACTGAAATGGCAATAAGGGCAGGCTCAGCTCAGGACACTGAGGAGGGCAAGGAAGCAGGGTGGTGGGAGAGAGACATACAGGGGAATTATGATGTTTATGGGAAGAAGGAGTGAACATGAATACAAAGGTGAGCATTCAGTACCAGCCTAGGTCAGAGCTAGGGGAGAAAAAGTGGTGAGGATTCCTACGGAGCTGTTCAGGCACGGGTGTGGTGCTGGGTGAAGTCAGCGGCCAACAAACCGGCACAAGAGCAGGACGCGCAGGGTTGCCGTGAGCATTGTTCGGACAGCAAAGCAGGCTCTGCTTTGCTCCCCTGGCAGCTGCCGGGCTGCGAACCGGAGGGGACAGCAGCAGGAGCCGGAGGGGACAGCAGCAGGAACCGGAGGGGGCACCAGCAAGAGCCGGAGGGGGCACCAGCAGCGCCGGGGTTGCGGGGCCAGGCCAGGGAAACCGCCGCTGTCGCCAAATCGCCCGTTTCCCGCAAGGTGGCAGCCGAAGGCTGAGGAAAGAAAGCGAAATGCTGTACCTCGCACCCCAGGCTGGAGGCGGCAGAGGCGGGCAGCGACAGCAAGGGCTAGCGGGACTTACAGCAAAGCCCTGGGATCCTGCACACCAAAAGCCCCGCGGCACCGCGCTCAAGGGTGCCAGCCCTGCGTGCTCCGAGCCACTTCAGCCTGAGGCAGCTCAAAGCTCCTGGACGTTGTCTACCTGGACTGATAGATGTTGATACCCTTTCCCACAGTCTTCTCCTAGAGAAACTGGGTGCTTGTGGCTTGTGTGAACACATGGATAAAAAACTAGGTGGATGGCCAGGCCCAGGGAGTGGTGCTGAGGGGAGCTAAATCCCGTTGGGAGGCAGCCACAGGTGGTGTTCCACAGGGCTCAGAATTTGGTCCTATATTCTTCAATAGCTTTATCAATGATCTGGATGAGGGGATTAAGGGTACCATCATCACATTTGCAGATGACACCAAGTTGGGTGGGTATGTTGATCTACAGAGGGATCTGGACAGGGTATGGGCCGAGGGCACTGGCATGAGGTTCAACAAGGCCAAGTACTGGGTCCTGCACTTGAGTCACAACAATGCCCTGCAATGCTACAGGCTTGGAGAGGAATGAATGGAAAGCTGCCCAGTGGAGAAGCACCTGGAGGTGTTCATGGGAAGCTGGCTGAATATGAGCCAACAGTGTGCCCAGGTGGCCAAGGAGGCCACCAGCATTTGAGATGCAAGCAGAAAGCAGATGTCTTCCCTGTCCATGACCAGAGGAGAAAAATCACCCACCTATCCCTATGTTTCATACCCACATTTGCCAACCTAGAATATTCTGCTGGGTCTTGGGTCCTATCATCGGATTAAACCAAAATGGAGACAGGGAAAGAGACAGCAAATGCATTTCAGTCTTATTTACATTAGCAAGACTCCAGGGCTTGACATATCTGCAGTGGTGATGGAGGAGAGCCAGCAAAGAAATTTCAAAGGACGTCAGAGAGCTACAGGACCTTCATTTGCTTTGTGGAATCTGCCCTTGGGATCCTGTCAAAGAATGCAAGGTAAAACTTGGTGTGAGGGATCAATTGGCCCCCATGAGTTTCTAAATAAAAGTGAGGCCAGGACATGGGACAGGCTTGGAGGACTTGTCTGTGATGGGAAAGGAGTGATGGCAAACCTGGTAGAGCTGGTCTGCCATTTTTCCAAGTGCTCTCCACCCTGAGTGGTATTGGGCTCCATGCTGTTGACAGGCTGACTCACAGTGAAAGCTGAAGTCCTGCTTCTTAAGCAAAGGTGAGGACCAAAAAGTAGGGAAGAATGAAAAAAAATCTCTAAAGGAGAAGTTGCAAGGGAATGGGGATGTGCACCATACAGGTCTCCCTTTGTCATCTCACTCCCTGGGGCCTGGATGGGTCTTAGGTTTTACACTTGTGATCTCCTCTGCAGGAAGTAATTTCTCTAGTCTGTTGACTCTCCTGCCAGGGCTTCAGAAGATGAGATCTTTATTATCATGAAGGCTTAAAAGGAAGGAATGCTGTTAATTCCATTTTCAAGGTCATACTTTGAAAGTTATTAATTTCTTTCTTCCGGGGCTTTGCACTCTACTCTGAGGCTTTAGGGATTAGCAGCTTCTACTTACTAGGGCTCATTGGGGGCATTTTTCTTACTACTTTCCTGTGTCATCCCCCCTCCTCTTTGAGAAGAAGACATGATTTTTCACTCCCTTTTCTTAATGGTGAAACTATTTTGTTTGCTACCCACTTGCACCCCATTCTCACTACCAGTTCTGCTCCTGTAATTAAAACTTGACTGTGCCTGCTGTGGCAATACGCTGGGCTCTTCTAGAGGTGGAAATACTACTGTGTAAACTAGGGAGGATGCCCTCCAGCAACTCTCCAATAAGATTAAGGAAATGTCTCTGGTGTCTATCAATCTTAGCACACGGTTTAATGTATTTCAGAATTTGCTCATGCTTTCTTAGCAGAGAACATTTCTTCCCCATGTTTTGGAGCTCATTCATGGTGTACTAAGTACTCATCTATCATACCACATGTCTTAGTGAAGATTCATTCTGTAATGCAGTGCAACCATCCTTCCCTGAGGTCTAAAGAATATCCCTGAAATTGTATTTCTCAGTTGTCTTTCTGAGAAGGTCGTGGTGTTCAAAAGCTGTCTGCTTATGCCATTTATCCTGGAGCTAGTTTACAGTACTCCTAGTGTGGAATTGAACTGCTATGCTGACTAGTGAGGCTGGGGGTGGCTAAAAGACCACTAATGTTGCAAGGTTACAGAGACTTTTTATCACCAGCTATGTCCTGTAAATTTCACAAAGTTCCGAGGTTTTCTCACAGCTCAGAAGTAATTCTCCCACCCTCTCTGTTCCCCTGGAAGCTGGAGGGGATGTTTGTTTTTTGAAAAAACCATTGGCAAATTACTGATACAAAATCAGTTACTTAAAACTGCTTTGTCTTCGAAACATTCATCAAAGACTCTCATCCCACAAGCAAAACAAAACAAAACAAAAAGTAGCATAGACTGTTTCAGGGTCCCTCACAGGGAAGATCTGAGTTTTTTTCTGCTTTTCACTTTCCTAGGATACAGCAACTCCTCCTCTGCTCACCTCTCAAGCACACATGTATGGCACAGCAGACCAAAGGTGACTCCAGCTCACAGTCTGGTATCTCAATAGGGAACAAGCAGCAGAGCCCCTCTGACCCAGAGAACATACAGCCCTAGGAAGCAAGTTTACTAATCTTTTCATCAGCTTTATGTCTGTCTGTTTATCCACTTCATCCCTGCTATGGTTCTCCACAAGCTTTGCTGGCTATTTGGCACTAGAAGTATTTGATGTGGCTGTGAGCAGAAATGAAGAGGGAGGGACATACGGAGGCATGACTGCAAAGGAGAACGGAGCAGGAGGAGAGTTAAATCAGGCTGAAGCATGACCATGAGGTTGCTCTGGTACTGAAATCCAATTGTATTTCTGCCTCTGCCATTCCTATTCTTCTCCTCCAGTACCTGCAGCACGGTGCCTTCACCTTCTTAGGGCCATCACTCCTAGAGAGCAAGTGTGTGTAACACCTACCGTAGAGGCTGCCTGGCCAGACCTCCCTGAAGCTGTTCTGGCTACACCACATCCTTCTCCATGGCCCAACCCCCTGCTCCTGCTCATGCACTCATTCCTCAGATTGCAGAGGGACACGCAGGAGATGGTGGGGAAGCCACAAGAGCATTTCTTTTTTTTTTTTGCTTGCTTTTCCACTAAGCCTCTCCCTGTTGCAGGGGAGCTCTGCTGACAGACCTGCTCGCCCACGGGAAGGAAGGCCTGCCAGGAGCACTCTGCTTTTTCTGCAAGCCTGATTTCTTTGGAATGGTTGTTGGTTTTATTTTCCCTCCCTCCCAAATCCCACACCTCCCTTCTCCCAGTTGTTTTTGTTTTTAGAGAGAGAGCTTAGACAGCTGTATTAATCATGCAAGTCCAGCCATGTGTAATGTGCTTTATCAACAGCAGAGCAGACACTGAATGGCAACCGGTTCACAAGTGGGCCCAGTGCAGTGCCTGAGCTGGGAAGATAAACCTGCTGCTTCCCAAACCAACTTACCGTCATGGGTTAGTGAATGGAGAGACTGTTCACTTGGGACAATAACCAGAGGGGAGGCCAAGCTGTTAGGCAAATTCTTGAGTGGTTTACACTGGAAATGGAAGGGGGAGGAGGAGGATGAAGGTGGAAATCACTCTTTGGTCATTTTCTCTCGGAAGTGGGAGGAATTTTTCTGTGTGTGTGTAAGGATTAAATCAAGAAAACGGTGACTGTTCTTCATTCTCCTCCTTGATGCCTTCCACACTTCAGTCCCAGTCAGCCTGGCTGCCAGCTCAATACGGGAAGGAAGGAGAGCAAGGAGGAGAGAGCAAGGATTTGGATACATCTGCTGTGCAGTGGATAGAAGTTGCTTTCACTGTCTCTAAGGAGGAAGGTTCAGTTGATGGCTTCAGAAACTCATCGAACATACAGATGGTATCAACCATGAGTAGCCTCTAGGCTGAGGATATCTGTCTCAGGAGGGTTACAGCCTGCCTGAGCTCTGCTCTGCAGCATCATCTGTCCATGCCACAACACTGACCCTATCAGTGTCCCTGCTGGACAACTGATTTTCCATGGCAGTTGCTCTCCCATGGGTTTGCTCTAATCTCTGCAGAGCAGTTGTGTGTTTTCTCCCCCACTGATTTCACCCAACCTCCTTTCTCCCATCTGACTGCTCTGCCCCGACCTCTGTTTTGCAGAACTGTTCTGGATGCATTCAAAGCCACAGCTGGGACTAAACAGACTGTGAAATGCCTTCCCCATCCCAGTGCAAGGGCCCAGCACCAAGGAATATCTTTCTGGGACTTCCAGTCTCAGTTCCTACCCTCTGCTGCAGCTCTTTCTCATTCACTGGATTCTCCAAAGCATTGCTACTGGAGAGGGTTATGCAAATATACGCAACCCAGAGCTCATTTTGGAATAAATCAATCTAAATTAAAATTAATGAACAAAAAGTACAGAAACATATCAAGCAATAAAGCCATTTCTCTCCCCCGTGACTCTCTTTTTTTTCCCTTTAAGGAAGCTGGTTTCTTTACACTTTTTGGGAGGGGAGAAGCAGACTGTTTTTCAATTTTTATAAGCAATCTCAGCAAACAGAAACTATCTGCATTCATAAAAATCCACCAAGCAATGGTAGTAGCTGTAGTAACAATTCTTGGCATTTCTCTTCTCCCTGAGATGCTATTCCTGACTGCATCTCTACTACCCCTTTTGGAAGACACTATCATCACCTCTGACTTTGATTTTATTCACTTTAAACCACATGGTCAAAATAAGATACAATGCTATCCCTTGCCCAGTTCCTATGAAATAGCAAGAAGCAATTAATATGATGTTGGCTTTCTGCCTTCACCCTGTCTTGTCCTTCCTACTTCTTTGGCCTGGAACCTCTGCAGGCTTGGCACCCAGTGCAGTTCCAGCCTTCAGAGCCTGCAGAACTGGCAGGGACAGACATTGACACCAAGCAGCGAGAGAAGCTTGGCCTGACTGAGCATCCACCCTGCAGAGCCACCCTCTGCTGCACTCACCAAACAGACAATGAACCCTCTGGAAAAATCTGACTGGATACCACCAGTAGGAAGCAAGGTGCTTCCCACACAGCATCATGGGCATTATCAGCTGACAATGCCTGGGGCTCAGCCAGCTTTCAGGGAAGAGAGGGATGCTCCAAGAGGTCAGGCATACATCACTGTGGATTAAGTACAGCTGAACTATCACCCTGGAATGCCTGAGAATTTATGGAATACCAGATGTGCACATGACTCCAGACATGCCCTCCTGCACTTGGTCCCTATGGCCATTGCTTTTCTGTGCTGGTAGTTTCTATATCAGGATCACAGCAGGACAAGATTGGCTATTTTGGCCTGTTTGTAGTACCTAGGTGGGTTGTAAAGCTGCAAAAGCTTGGGTTTTCACTGTCCCTTCCTTGGGGCCCATCTGAGAAAGCACCCTCTGGCCTCAGTGAAGAGGACTACAGAGATGGATGGTTTCTTTAGCTGACAACAGCATCCTGGGAGGACTGGTTTCTGTGGACAGTTCCCACACTACTGCCTAGTCAGCAAACCCCATAATGTGTTAACCCTTCACAGTCTGTACTCTCTGATGCATTTCACCATGTTTCAATCCTTAGCTTAAAACTATTCAGATGTTCATCCTTTTGCCAAAGCAGATGCCACTGGCATGAGAGCTGCCTGTTCCTCACTACAGAAAGTAAAAAGGGAGAAAGGATGGATGGAGGTGACCACTGCAACAGTTAGAACCTTCACAAGGAGGGAAGAGGACTGAGAGGGTATTAGAAAGAAAGAAGCTCTCTGTTTCCCACTCTGGTCATCAGACCCAAATGAACATCTCTTTTCTCCCTTCTCCCAGCTCCCACCCACCTGTGGAAGGCATTAGTGACAGTACAAGCTACATGGGCTACAGCTAAATGGGGACTAACTACAATCTACAGTCACACAGGGTCATTCTCCAATCAGTGTGCATTTTAGCAGAAAGACAGGACTGCTCATTCTACTTTTCCCTCTCCCTCTGCTAATTACTAACTTACTACTGCTATACATCTTTTGTCACCCTGTTGATGGCCTTGACTCTGAGTGATCAGGCCCCAAAGGCTGGCAGGCAGCTCTGGTTGTGCTGCTTTCTGGGAAACATGAAAAAAAAAAGCCATTTTGACATGGACACTAGATGCTAATAATGGGGAAGGGAGTCTTTGTTCAAAGGGCTGAAGGTAAGGGACAATGGAGGACAGAGAGCTAGTGCCATAATTGTGACAGACCCCTTTGAGGTTCAGCTATGATCTCACTTGGCCTGATGTGGGAAGATGTGGTTTAGAATAAGCAAACTCTCCTTTTCCAGAGGAAAAACCCTTCTGAAAATCCACCTGTTGGTGCAGGAAGGTCCCTTTTGTGACATCCAGGTCTCGAGTCATCCAATTATGAGGTTACAATGCAGCCAGAAAGATGTGATGATGTGGCATCACCCCAGAAGATATTTCAGGGCATTTTGAGTGTCTGGCTGCAAAACCAGGAGGGCTGGAAAACTTTCTAAGGACACATCAGCTGAGAGCTGAATCAGCTGGGCTCCACCAGCCTTTTAGCAAACTGCCTCATCAAATTCAAGTCCCATGTGTTTAATTGAATGGGTTGCTTCTGAGCCTCCAGCCTGCCTGAAAGCAAGGTGTTTCCACAGCAGCTAGCTAATGATGGCAATGCTTATAGCATGACTACAGTGCTCTTCATCTCAAAACACATTCCTTTTAAATTAATGCTTAAAACCCCACAGGGCAGGGAAGTGTTACCAGAGCTCAAGATAAATGGAAACTGGGGGAGAAAGAGAGAAGAGGCTGTGATTGAGGAGAGGTTATTTGAGAGCTGTGGACTGCATCTCAGAACACAAACTCATGGGGAAAAAAAGGTCCAACAAGAAAATTTTATGTCTAAGGTTTCTTTATAGGTGACCTGCAAAGTAAAAGCAAATACTAAGTGCCAATATCTGTGCTGAACACCCACACTGGAGAAGCTGGAAGGGGCTTTCAGAAAACAAATGAGGTCCAGAGTATTTAAACTCTGTTTTCCTCCTCTACAAATTCCTCTTTATGTGTCCTGGGTCACTGGAGATACCCCAGCATTTGGCAGCACAAATTCCTGGAGACTCCTCACAGAAATGATGTCACACCAGGATGTCCTTCAAGATATCTCAGGAGATCATGGAGCAGTAAAAGTAAAAAAAAAATATACCAACCCAACCTAGCAGCTTCAAAGACAGAGGGGAAGTGTTTTAAAGGATTGACTAAAGCTGTGCAGGATGGCCTTGGCAGCTTGATTAGGAGGGGTATTTGGTATGGAAATCCTGCCCTTGCTCACTTGCAGTTTTTGCTTTATCATTTAGCTTAATGGGCTACTAATTCAACACCAGCTGTAAACAGGGCTGGCTATGAAAAAAAATAAAATAACACTGCCTGCAGAATTTAGTGATATATCATAAAAATTATAATAAAAAGAAAGAGCCCTTGGTTTTCCATCAGACAAAAATATTTGTCATTGGAAATTCTGCTTTAAAAAAGAACACCCAATATTGGAAAACTCCTCAAAACCTTACACCCCAAACAGCCTCAGCAACTTTAATTTCATATCCAAGCACAGGTTTCATTTGCAATACATATGATAATGGTGTTTAATTGGATTTATTTTTCCACACTACGTTCCCAATGGCCTACTTTACTCTTTTTCTCAGCTCCTTGAATGTTATTTACAAATCACTCTCTGGGATTTAATTTTAATGGTAGCTTGATTTCTCCCTCCCCACCTCCTCCTTTTTTTTTCTTTTTTTTTTTTTTTTGTAGGTACTTTTCTTTAATTGTATTTGTGGATTTGCCTTTTAAATAGGCAATTGTGACTATATCCTGAGCCTGAATAAGTTGCCAAGAGCAGAGCTTGATGTGAAAACGGCAGAGTAGTTAAATGGAGCTGGTGTAACATCCAGCATTTATTGTTCTTTTCATGGGAGTACCTGAAGGTGCTTTACTTGGGCAGGTGCTCTTTTGCAAAACAACTTGGGTTCCTAATAACACTCTACCCCAAAGCTCTGCACAGACATTAACTATTTAGGCCTCTGAACACCCCATGAGTTGATTTGGTGGTAAAACAAAGATACTGAGAGGAGCTCTAGGCCAAGATCTTGTAAGTGATTATGGGGACTGGCTGCCTTGTTGTTGAGTTAGTTTCAAACACTGCTTTCAAAAGCTGTAGCCTGTTTTCTGCAAGTGCCCAGTCTCTGGGCGTTTTCAGGATCTCAAGGTCACATCCAATCCCTAAGTCTTGTGTGGATGTTGGGGCCGTGCTGCCTAGACCTGAGGCATGCTTGGGCATCATGGAGACAAGAAAAATACTCAGACCCTGCTTTGCCTTCATATCTTCTTATAATTAAGGAAATAAAGCAAACAGTAACACCTCACCAAGCACCTCTTTTCATGCTCTCTGCCTCCAATGCAGCACTATGTGACTGGCAGACTTGGGGGGGGTGTGTGTGTGTGATGACAGAGGAATGAGAAAAAGTGTTCCACTGTGAATAGTTTGCACAACTAGAGTGAAAAATACTCCTAGCAGCAATTTAATTTTTAGCTTTTTACTTGTTGCTTTAGCTGTATCTGCAAAATTTTAGGTCTGCTTATGCTTTTGATCCAAATCTGAACATGGGGGCAAAGACAGCTAAGGACAGGAATGTATATTAGGAGTATGTCTGCAGACAAACTGAACCTCACTGAAGACTGTCCAGACCTGGCTGAGGACACCATGTCATGGCTCAAAGATTGGCTAAAGATTCTTGCTGTTTAGTTGATTGGTTTTTTGAAAAGGGAAGGGGAAGGATGAGGAAGGTGAGCAGAAGAGACCAAATGACATGTAGCTGAGACAGAAAAGCCCCTATTTTCCTGCATTTCTGAGCTGTTTTCCCCATCCCTAGCTCTGAGCATTTGTCAGGATGATGGAGAATGACCCGGCTAAAGAGCTACTTCAACATAAAACAGATACTGACCTGGAAAAGGATTGGGGAGTGTGGGTAAAACTCGTTCTAAGGGGGGGAAAAAAAACAATAAGCAACATGCAGGAGAAACAGACAAGCCACTTTTCACACCAAGCAAGCAGCAGATACAAACCTGATGGATTTACCCATCCCCAAACTAGAAGAACTAGAGTAGGTTTCATATACAGAGCAACGTCGTTGCTACATTACTAGCAACACACCTAATACACACAAACATCCCCTGGGACTGGGAGTCAGAGAGGAGTCATTTGAAAAACGAAACAAATAATATCCACACAGCAAGAGGGATTAAGAACCTGCCGTGAAGATAATTGGAGTTGATGGGCCATATCTCCCCTCAGACTTTCAAGACCACTCCATCACACTACAGATCCTCTCAGCTACACCTCTGTCTGGAAGCTAGTCTTGGCAGAGAGGGGTGAGTTGTGGAAGTCCTCCATAGGTAGCTGCTGCCTCCCCAGAACCTTTTCCACAATGCATTTCTTGCTAGTGACAGGTCCCCTGAGGATCCAAGAATGGGAGTACTCACTGCTGAATCCTCAAGGGCTTCTTTTGAGCTTTTGTTTTCTGAGGGTGACAGAGTTTTTTTCAGACTCATCAACTTCTAGTTGTACACAGAGCCTGTTGTTTTGTTCACAGTTTTCACAACGCAGCATCATTACACGTCACAGCAGGACCTCATTACACGTCACTGCTGATTCCATGCTTTGCTTCTCCCACACAAGGATCTCAAAAGAATTGCACAGGCACTTCTGGAAAACTGGTGTCAGAGAACTCAGTCTGAGTCTAGCAGTAGTGTTGATTCTGTTCTACAGATTGTGCAGTTGACTCACAGAGCAAAGAAGCAATTTGCCCAAGGTCTGGTGCTGAACTGTTGTCAGAGCCAGGTGCAGAACCAACAATACAAGCTCCCCTGGCCTAATTCTGATCACTGGGTCTCCTTTCATTACCTTCAGAGCTTGCTGGATGCCTTACACTGACTGAAACAAGTTCCTACTCACAGACCAATTAGTAGGTAGCTGTAGAGATATGCCACTATGCAAGAGTTGATAGGCCTGGGGTAATGAGTTGTCTCCTGGCTTACCTGTAAGGTGGGTGCTAAGATCACTGTTGATGGACACAGAGATTGGCAGAATACACTGGTAGTCCACTGTTATTCTCTGATCAACCCAGACCCAGCTATTTGGAGACCAATCCTCTTTCTGCATCACCCTTGGTGCAAAGAGCTAGGTTCTGACTTGCAGGACCCCACGGGGAAGAAGCAGGTCATCGCTGTGACAGTGTCAGATCTCCTGCCCTCGTGATGGTAATGGAGCTGTTTGAATCCACAGCAGGCACAGAGGAGATTGTCTCTTGCCTGGAAAATACAGGGCTAGCCTGGATCTCTCTGTTTATGTAGCAACAGGGGACTATTGTTCTGCGAAAGCAGGCTGTTGTGCTGACATGACTTCCTTGTTATTTAGTTTGGTTAAATAACTCAACTCCCCTTTACCTTCTTCCAGCACAGCAGGCTGCAGACTGCACAGCATAAGCAGTAAAAGCAAAGCACTACGGCCTCATTATCATGCTGCTTTCTATTCAAGGACTCTACCTCTGTTCCCCTCGCCCGCTGCGTGCTGCCTTTATTGCTCCACCCTGGCTCATTAGCAGTGTCTCAGCCTTGCCCCATCTGGCTGTCACCCTAACCACTTCCCTCCTCTCCCAAGCCTCCTGTTATTGACAGCCCCTGGGAAAACATGGGATTTGCACTGAGACACTGAGATTTCAGACACAGTTATGCTCCAAACCCCATCATAAGCAAATGCTCGAGTGCCACAAAGCAAGGGCAGAGAGTTAGAAGGGGTGCATGTGCATGCAGCCAGCACTTGGGTTGGGGTGCTAACAAATCATCACAAGTTAGAGGCAAGTGCCAGCTCAGAGACACGTTATCTCTTGCTGCAATCAAAACTGCTTGACTGCAAGATAACTCTACCTGAAGCCTCTCAAGGAGGCAGGGGTGGGATCCTGCCTTCTGCTGCTTTTAATTAACATGGGCCTCACCAGCTGCTGCTTTAGCTCTGTGTTTCCTTACTCCCTGAAGGGTGCAGAGGATGCAAGCTGCAGAGGATGCAGCAGGGGACCTGCTCAGGTGGCAGTCTCCTAGAACTGAGACAATTCAGCCAGCAGCACTGCGTAAGGGAGCGTGGGCACTGTCTCCTGTTTTATCCCCTGGCATGGGCTTCTTCTGTGGGAGGCAGAAGTTAACTAATTTGAAAAAGCTTTCATTTCTTTTTGCTGCCTTGCTAGAATGCACCAGATGCAGTGCCTGCTTCTGTGTGTGGCTGCTCATACACAGGTGCCCTGCCTATGTATACATGCTCACATACACATGATGAGTGGACTGAAAACACAATCCCTCTTAGGAAAAAGAATTCCCACTTAGGAAAGAAAAAAACAACCCAAAACAAATCCAAAAACCTTTCCCTTCAGTTGTGCTGCTACTTTTCACCTCTGCTGCTCTGTGATGGCAGCCCTGCCTTGGCCTCTCTGTCAGGCAATTTTCACAGAGACCTGTGTTATTGCCCTTTTCTTAGGTCTCTGCCAGGTGCTGTGGAGCTGAATCAACCTACTGACTCACTCATGCTGCAAAATATGGTCCTGCCTCCCAAGTCCTCATGGTCTAGGTGATCCTGCCTGCTCTGGGAGGGGGGTTGGACTAGATGATCTTCTAGGTCCCCTCCAGCTCCTAATATTCTATGATTCTTATCCACAGCTGTGGGATGTGCCTCCCCCTCCTGCATGTCTCTGATGCTTGTTGAGCCCTTCCATTGACTAACTCAGCTCAAAAAGAAAACACTTGGGGTCATTTTGAGGATGGGTGGTAAAGCCAGCTTACTTTTTCACTAGTTTAGCAGTTGAAACTGGTTCAGTGGGTTGTTCACTGAGTACCAGAATGGTACAACAAAAGCATGTGTCAGAGAGCAGGGTGAGCAAAATGGGGAGGAAGGAATGGCACCAAACTATAGATCAGTTGTCTCATCAGTCCATACCTGAGTGCCCTCTCTGCAAACAGATTCCATGTTGCTGCTGGAGATGGGTGCCTGGGTAAGACAGACCTTTGGTACGGCCATTTTTATGTTGGTGTAAACTCAAGTCTCCAGGAGTGAGTCGTATAAATCTTTCCACCTACAGCACGCAATCCTGCTGCTACAACCTTTAAGGAAGATCACTAGCTATCTATTCATACAGCTCAAGGAAGCTGCTTTTGTATTTTAATGCATCTTCTGTCTATGGCATTGACATCTGAGGTGCTTGGTCTCTCTGAGAGTTTTTCAATGCTGTCTGAGGTTTCCTGGAATGGTAATCACCCATTTTTCTCTAGTGCTAAACTGTTCTTTCACATCATTTTGCTATCTCCCCTTCTGCCCTCCACCTCAGGCAAAGCTGACAGCATCTCATTATTAACTTTCTAGTTGTTTCCTCACTCCTGGCTACCATTCTGTTTTGTGTTGCAATGGGACACTGAGGAACCATTGCTGTATCTGCCTCCCTAGTGGGATGTTGCGCTGCAGTGAGCTTGTTCTCTATTTAAAAAATAATATAATCTCTGATTCAAGGAATAAAAACCACTCCGAAGTATTTGAGTATCTGCTGTTCTTTGCAAAAACATGGCACTGCTTTATTTTTCTGCCTGGGTGTGTGGCTGGGAGTGTGCATTGCCTGTTATTTCAGCTACTGTGTGATCACTACAGCACTTATTTTTTCATCTGGCTTGTAGTTTTTTCAGCTGCTTTATTTATTTATATTATTTATCTTCATTCCCTTCATTCATTTCCCCCCTGATTTCTTAACCTTAGAAATACCACCTGTTCTGCCTGAATTTCTTTCTATTCCACACTAACTAGAAGGAGAACAGAGATTTCCTGAAACAATAAGAAGCAATTGCACACTGAACAAACAGGGATTAACTAAACAACAACAATAAAAGTTAGAAATAGCCTGATGAAAATCATCAAATCTCTCTCAGCTCCTGCACCTCTGTTGTTTTGGCTCTTGTAAAGTTCTCTAGTGTTTTCCAGCATAAATAAGCCTTGAATTTCTAAGCTAAAAATGAGGACTAAAATTCAACAGTTTGAAAGAACTGAAGTTTTCTTTGTACTCATCAAAAGGAGGCTAAAATAGGACGTTTGCTATTGGCTCATTTCCTCCTGGAATAGTTAATGGCAACCTCTTGCAAGTTCTGCCACTCGTTTTACGACCATGGGTAAACTACTTCTTCACTCTGTACCTTAGTTTACTAATGCAAAATGGTGCTAATAACACTCACCCGTTTCTAAATAGCTTGTGATGTTAAAATATTCATTGCTAGCAAATCCTTTGAGATCCTTTGAGGTGAAGCTCTAAAGTCACGCAAAATGCTTCTCTAGCAAAACCAACCCCCCCAGCTAAAATCACGTGTGCATACATATATTATGATTGAATTTCATCTTGTATTTTGTTTCAGTGATGCATTTCAACTCATCTGTGTAACAGGAACCAACAGAGAGGTCCAAATTTAGAATTCATCCACAAATAATGGATTCTAAACTTAGCATTTTATTAATATCAGCAAGAACAAATCTGGAGTATTTGAAAATTGTGTTCCAGATTGCTGCCTGAGGATTTTATTTGAATCTCATGACAGTCACAAGACCAGCGTGAAAGGACTTTAAAAGTAGAAATTTGCTTTGTGTGTTACAATGCTACAGGAAATCAAATATATGTACTTTATGATAATATGGTTTTTTGTAGAAAAAAAACCAAACCAAACCAAACGAAAACCAACAAAACAAAACTTCCACAGAATATACCCACATTTTTGCAAAAGTTCAAACTGCCTTGAAACAAATCCAAAGGTGGTAAATTAAGAATGCCAATGGATTTATACTTTTGCACTGCATCTGTTAAAAAATAATCAACCCAACCATGTTTTTTTCTGATGGTTTGATTAATCTGACTATCCACAGCAGAAACCTGACTAACTGCATCCCATATTAAGACTGCTTTACACAGGAAATTATTTTTTTTTCTATTTAAAATGATGTGAAGGTCATGGCCGAAGTGTTTTAATTAAATTTGGTACTGTCAGAGGAACACAGCCCTACATCACTTTTGTGTCTATATCCATTCATGTGAGTGGGTCATTCTGCTGCAGCCTATTTCTGGTGGCAATAACAACATGTGGTCCAAGTCAAGCCCTAGTTTTGGACCTGGAATCAGGAACTGCATTTTTACTGTGTCCGTTTATACAAGTTCATGGGTGGTAGGTGAAAGGCAGGGCCTCTGTTTAGAGTCAGGTTTGAATAAGCTGCAAAATTCAGAACCAGCAGGTAACTCAACTCTGGAGTTTGGTCTAGTCCCCGTTACGCTTATGACAAACTCAATAACTGAAAGGTAACAGAATGAGATCCAAGGAATTTCATTCCATATTTCATCTGCTGATTACCTTTTCCCACATGTTCCCTATGGTATGCCCCTTTAAATCATTCTGTCTTTTCCCACTTCTTTCCTTTCCATTTTCAAACTCATTGCTCTTTTTCTTGACTCTTTCTTGTTCTCCTCAGGCTCAGTGGCTAGTTCTCTCCATGTCTCTGAATTACTTGTCATTTTTCAGCTGTCAGAGACCCTCCAAGCCCTGGCCTTCTCTCTCCCTATTAAAGGTGCTGTCATTCTAAAGGGGTTTTTTGTTTGTTTGTTTCCAGCTTTAAAACAAACATGTTTGTGTTATTTTAACAAAACCTGACTTTATCAAAGAAAGTTAATCAAAGGCTTGACTGTAAACCTTTTAATTTAGCTGTGTTTGTGCTTCATGACAAGTATGAACATGCAGGTATGTGAAGCAGAGTGCTGAAAGCCAGTTGATGATTGGAGGTTTGGGGGTGGCAAGCACACTCTTTCCTGAGTTTTGATCACCATGTGCTTCCTACACAGCCTGCTCTTTGCAAGAGCAGCCTGGCCCTCCCTTCACCCTCTCCCATACTTACTGTAAAGGTATAGGCTGGCATTTGTGACTCCCAGCTTGTTGGCAGCCACACAGGTGTAGTTCCCGTAGTGTTCCTCAGTGACGTTGGCCACCATCAGCAGAGACTGGCTCCCCGTGCTCTTTATCTCCAGACCATTAGCACTGTTTATCCTGGGAAGACAGAGAGGAGGTGTGTAGTGCAATGGCAGTCGTACACTGGGAAGGAAATCACTGCCCAGTGGGCAGTAAACCAAAGTCATTCAGCCCAGCTGGTGGGTGAAGATGAAGGGAGGCAAGAAGGAGACGTGAGAAGAAAGAGGCTAAAGAAGGTATTGATGGGAAGCAGAAGGAGGGAATGAAAAGAAGGACCACAGTGGGATAAAATGCCACAGCAAGAAAAGCTGAGGGAAAAAGAGGAAGCCTTTACCCATCACTGACTTAATACTTGGAAATGAACACAAAATGGTTGGCTGAGAGCTAGTCAGTACTTGAACATAAGGTTTTTAGTGAAAGACACCAATTCATGTGTTCCAATAGGTGCATAGACTAAGGCTGAATCACCTCTGAGCCTTTGCACAGGGTTCAGGTTAAAACCTAGGATAATAACACAATCTTCTTAATGCCAGGTGAATTGCTCAGGTATAAGGGACAGATCCCTTTTCTCTTCTTATATGCAAACCTGGGCAGCTCAGGTCATACAGATGTGGGAATCTTTTACCTCAGCAGCTCTTTCCCCCAGATGAAGGCACCCAGAGTAGCATTACTTACTTGGAGACTAACACAGCTTTTTTTTTTTTTTTTTGTCTTTTTCATGGGCTAATAAATAAATACTGTCAGAAGAAAGCACTATTGATGTATTAATTGTATACTGGCCCATAATTGATGTAAAAGGTAAAACCTCCATTCTCTGCACTTCCTTCAGCATCCCTAAAGCGAAGAGCCTTCTCCATCCCTGACCATGCTCTCTGCCCAGTCTGATGGGTCCATTGTGACTTACATGGTTTCTGAAGACAAATTTGTTTGAGGAGAAGAGTTGGGGAGGCCAACAGGTGATTAAGAATCCTCTCTGGAGTGGACTGAAAAGGAGAGAAAGGAAGCTAAAGATGTTACCTGGTATCATCTCTGTACCACTCGAAATCAGGCGTGGGCACTGCTGATGCCTCGCACCGCAGCAAGGCTTGTCGCCCCGTTGCCGCTTCATTGCTCTTGGACTCTGTGATGGTGGGAGGGTCTGCAGCAAGGAAACACACAGTCACTTCACATGCTTCCAGGTGGAACAAAGCTAAGTCATCATGCAAACCATTAGGGCTGGTGGAGGCCCATGGCTGCTGCTTGCTGTGGTACATGCTCCCCCTTGCTCTTCTGGAGAATACCTGCTCTCTGAACTCTCCCTAATACAGCACGTCAGCATCACTCCCTATGCGTGCTTCTGTTCACAAACACTGAATCAAGTTCTGTCATAAATGCATAGGCATACACAGGCAGAGTTAAGGTTAATGATGGACTTCTGTAATTTATGAATATTTACCTGTGGATCTCTAGTTCACATGGGCTCACCAAAAAGAAAATGAGAGAAAGATTTTGTCAAGGGTAAAGGAAGACAGGAAAAATAAAAGAGATAAACCAGGAATTTAACGCTAGCATGAAAATGATTTTCAGTACCACCTCTGTGCCTAATGTCAAAATTATAAGAAAGGAAAGGACTGAAGCAACATAAATGAGACAGAAATATATTCATGCCTTAAAAGGGAAGAACTTTAGCGGGAGCTGTGAGTGTACCTTTGAGAGTCAAACCACTTATTGAGACACTTCCCTTAGGTGCCTAAGGTCACAAACCTTGCCAAACGTTCTTGGACATCATGCTTTGTCACAGGCTCCTAGAGGGCTTGCTTGTGATTGCTTTGCATGAAGCCTCCTCTCAGCCCAGCATGGTGCTCCCACCTCTGCTTACTCTGAAGCCTGAGAGTTGTGCCATGGGCAGAAAAAAACCTGGGAAATTACCAAAAATACCAGTGTGTTCTGCTGGAGCTAGGTCTCAGTGCTGGCTGGGTGCTGGGTAGGGTATCCACTGACATCTTCAATCCCAGCCCCGCATTCAAAATGTTACTCAACAAGCTTTATATATTAAAAGGCAGAATTATTTCCACCTGGCTGCTGAGAGGGATCAAGGAATTAGTGCCTTGTCTCTCATCACTAATATGCGCATACCCTGAGATTATGGGGCTGCAACTCAGGCAGCTACTTTTCTGAGACTCAAGTCAGCATAAAGCATTGGGTTTGTACAGAGTGCAGCTCTGCCATCTGTATCCACCCCAGCACTGAAAAGCCAAAAAAAAGGATTCAAAATGGATTGTGTCAGTCAAAGAAAAAATAATTCTGCCTGGAAAATGTATGGAAAGAAGTTTGTTTGTGAACACATTAGCCATCTCAGTGTGATCCCTTCCCTGACCTTAATCGGGATTTGATGCAGGGCTTTAGGGATATTGCAGTGCGCCCTCTAACATCATAAATATTAATAAGTGTACATAAATAGGATCCTATATTCAAAGGCTGTGGGTTCACGTAAATATTTTAATTTAGAAAGGAGGAGGGGTAATAAAAGGATAGTGAAGGTGATTTTTTAAGCATCCTGCTTCAATTTTTTTTAGTTCAAGCACTGTATCTTCTTGCTGCCTGCAGTGAGACAAACCTTTTCCCTTTCACTGAATCCAGCACAAGAGGTGAGTCACAAAATGAACAAGCACCTTTCTATGTGCCTAGAAAATGACCCTGGCAGGCATGTGCTTCCAGGAGCCCAGCCCCTGCTTAGCCACTCTCCCCAGCTTTTTAAAGGACAGATGCCAGCTGGGTGGACAGGCCACACCTCAGCCCCATCGCTTCTTAGGGCAGTGCTGGCCCCAAGGCTGCCCACTGAGTGAAGGGCAGGCAGCTTGCTGCAGTGCTCCCCCAGGAGAAGGGGCAGGCAGCAGCCCTGACCAAACCAACCCTCTTGGACTCAGAAAGCAGCCTCTCTGAGTTCTGCTGTTTTCTGCCAGGGAAGCCAGGAAAGGGTTCCCTTTAGCTGTTTTCCCCTCACTCTTTCCCAGGCCTCAGTTTCCCTGTCTCTGGTGCACAAGGGCCATTACTTGGGAAGACTGAAGGTGGTAGTGTAAGACCAAAGCAGAATGAGGATGCTCTCCCACAGTATGGGCTGACAAGCTCCTGTGCTCCGCAGGTCAGTGGATGATAAGAGATGGCCAGGAAGCAGCTGAAGTTGAACAGGGTCAATTTTTCAAACTTACTGTAGTTTTCCCACTTTCTGCTGTTTGTGGTGTAGTTTAAATAAGTGAGATAAGGAAAGATGTATGCAAATGTCTAGCTTTCATTCCCCAGACAGGAGTGGTTTCTTTTTTTCTACTGTGGATGGCCTTCATGACCTCTTAAATATTTTCTCTTTTTTTTTTTTTTTGAAAGGAAAGATCTGTCCTGAAGGAATTTAAAAGTTGCTTACATTACAAATTAGGCCATGATAATAATGTTACAATAATGTCACAATACTCCACCACATTATATTTTCATATATTCCAACAGTAAAAATGTTTAAGATCTTGCTGTAGCATAGCTATTATGAGCTGAAACTAAGTCAAAAATCAAACATTCTGACTTCATACAAACAATCTGTTTCAACCATGTTAAAAGCATCGTTGAAATTATGTTTCATATAAATATTTGAAAATATTAATTGGTTCTCATGAAATGTCTTGGGTTTATAAACTCAGCTATTTTTTGACAGGAAAAAAAAACCCTTAACAGTTTTAGTGCAGAAAATCTGCTATTACACATTGATGTCAAATTTGGCCCATGAGGCAGCCAGTGTTAAACCTCCAGATTTCTAAGGAAATTTTAAAAGACCCTCTGTGGGTTCTGAAGATGCTGCTGGGAGCCTTTAACCTTGACTTCTATGCAAGACAGACAAATTGATCTGATGTGATGGCTGAAAGGGAAAGAGACAAAGAGCAAGAATGATATTAAAAGGTGCTAAAATCACCTATGGTGGCAAATTACAGTGGGATGGGCTGAAACGCTTGTTGCTGTCACCTCTCTTCCCTAAGCCACTCCCTAAGAGTGGTAACTGTGAATCAAGGCCACACATATGCACCCTAAACCATGTCTGTAACCATCTTCACTGTCAGTTTAAGTTCATATTCTGGGGTCTAAACCGAAGGTCAGAAGAGGATATACCTCACATCCATCCCTGCTGCAGAGGTATGAGCTGCCAAGCAAGGAAACAGAGATGGTAGATGAGGGTATTCACTTTAAATCACTGCAGTGCCAAATATGAGACATTAAAATATGGAAGTGGACATAGACACGTGTAGTGTAATGTCAGTCTGAAATATCTTGTGTCACTGTGAGAGGAGCAGTGTGAGGTGAACGTGTCTGAGCATATATGGGTGATTCCCCACTGCTACAGGTGTGGATAGAGGCCACACAGCTGTGCCTCTTGGTATTTTTAGGTGGGTTGACATATCTTCTGGTCAAGCCCCTTTCTTTAATGCATTGGTGCATGGAGGGCCTCTAGAGAGAGCTTTATGCTAGTGACATGAAACTAGGAAAAAAGTCAAGTTTTTGAACCCTGCCGTTAACACACCTCTACTGCACTTCCCCCCAGGCCCCTGGACTGTGATACCCCTGCAGGCACAGTTGAGATGGCTGTGCAGGCAGGCGTGGGTTTGCTCTGAGCTGACTGAACCCTCCCTTATCTCTCCTTGCTGCCTTGCTGAAGCTTCTTTTTCATGCTACTGTTCTCCCGAATATCAATGAGTGAAAACAAGGCATCACCAGCGTTTCTGAGGTGAGGGACAGGGGCAACTCATAGCTCTTCGCATTTATTTTTTTCCCTTTCCCTATCTCTCTCTTTTTTCTTTCTTTTCTTAGATATTAACAGGTTTAAAGCAAAAACGATACCCTACACTAAGTGTCTGACTGCAGATAGTTTCCTTCCCCCCACCCCGCCAACCCTATCTTATAATATAAATCCAAAAAGGCTTCTCTGTTTATCCTAAAGTCACCACTGCTCATGGGCAAAGCCCTCCCCATTGACGTGCTCCAGCTGCAATGTACTCACAGTTCACAGTGACCCGGACTTGCTTGACATCTGCTGAAGCAACCTCGTTGGCAGCTTTGCATTCGTACTTGCCCGATTGCTCTCGCGTGATCCCCAGGATCTCCAGATACTCCTCCTCACCTTCAAATTCTCTGCCTGGTAGGAGAGAAAAATACAGATAGTGGCTCTGTTAGGCATTGAGATTTGGGAATTCTTCTGCTTAATTGCTATGAAAGAACAATAGGAGCAGGGATTCTGCAGAAAAAAACAACAGTTATGAGTGATTTTACAGTTATTTCAGAAGCCATTTCATTGAGATATTAGCATTTTATTTAGGTATGGAAAACCTGAGTTCTGAAAATCTAGAAGTAAATGGTGCCAAAATGTTGTATCTCACAGATTGTCCAGGCCAAGAGGCTAGATCTCCACCATGTGAGACTAAAGTAAACTCACTGGTGTGATGATAGAGTACCAGGACAGATTAGTGAGCCCGTAGCTGATGGGCTGGTTCAGGGCTAGCTGGGTGCTCAGATGTGGTGATGTACTGTCAGCACCCTGTTCTCCACTGCAAAACTGTGAAAAATGTCTCTCTGTCTCTCAGAGCAACCACCACCCTGAAGTGCCATCGATCTGATCGAGCTGCCGTTAAACACGGCCAAACTGAGAGAAACAAAGTGTAATGTGATCCACAGAGACCAATAATCATCACAAATCCCTAATCTACTTGTACATATGAAATGACATATTTAACCTGCGCTGAATCGCTAACACAGTTTTGAAAGCAGTGACCTAAGTGTTGGGGCTAAAGCTGGGGGCAGGAATCAGGGGAGGTCTGTGGCCTTGCTTTTAATTCACTGTATGACCTTGGGTGAGTCACTCCCTTGCTCTCCCTCTATGAACTACAGCTAATAGCCCCCTCTCCCATCACCTTCTAGTCAGAGAAGGCTGGTGAGGTTAACCCATGTAAAACACATTAGAATCCTTGGACGGAAGGTGCCAGGGAAGCATGAATTATTAGGGTTGGTGTATCTACTTTATTCCTTCATAAAGCAAAGTAAGGCTCTTCCTAGGAAGAATATGAACCACATTGACTGCAGTATAAATGGAGATACTTCCCTCTTCTGAGAGGGCTGCAAGCCCTGCTCTGCAAACATCCTGTTTGCCTGCTCATTGTATGTTTAGAGAAAACCTCCCCCAGACCTCAAAGGGGAAAAGCCAGATTTAAAATAAAAACAACCAAACAACAGAAAAACCCAAAAGGTCATCAACCAAGAGCTCCCATTCATATTCCTCAGGGAGCAGTCAGATTTTCCAAGCAACTCTCTGCCCAGAAGACATTTTCTGATCAAAAATTGCCAAGCACTTCTGAAACCCTGCCCACCTCATGTAAGTGCTTAAGAGTTGTTTGATGGAGTTCAAATTGTGCCTTTGAGGATGGGCCTGCTGTCCTTGGGTCCATGGCACTGCGTGAAAACACTGGCTAAGCCCCATCTCTGGACCTAAGTTCCTGTGGAGCTACCTGCAATGAAACCCCCAACACAGGCTGATGCAGTGTGTTGGCCAGCTGTGTGTGTTTCTCTTCTGCACCAGAGATAGGGACTTCAGCAGCTTCAAAATCTGCTCAGATCTCTGTCCTTTACACAATTATTTTTGCCTTGTCTTTTATTTCCAGGGAATTTTCAGAACCATTCCTGAAGAAAGCTACCCTCCTGCCACGGAGACTCAGCATGAAAACAGCAGTGTACCCATTAAACTCATGCAAAGACAATGTTTGCCCTCTCTTTTTAGCAGGGCTAACCAGCAGTTTCTTTTCCAGCTCCTACCAGATGTTCAGGTGACTGAAAATCTCATAGCTATGTCTCAAATTTACAACTGCTTTGAGGCAGGTTTTCACATCCCCTATCAGTCTGCTGAAGGGCCTTATTACAGGGCAGCAATGTATTTTACAAGGTAGGGAGGCCAAGTTGACTCCTGCTGCCCACCCAGTGCTCCAGGACATGGCTCTCAATTCTTCACTGTGCACTGGAGCGATGCTATGGAGAGACAGTGGAGAAGAAAGGAAGGCAGGATTTTCACAGCTACTTTTTTATCAATAGAACTCATGAATAAGTTATGGAATCTTAACCCCCCTAAGACCAAATGCAGGTGACTCATAGTGCTGGAAGGGTCAACATCTAGCCTATTCCTCAACCTCAAGGCAGGACACATGGGTCACGTTGGAGAGACAGCCATCCCCTGCCCTCCAGCAGCAGAGACTCTGCAGCCCCTCCAGACATCTGTTCCTGTGCTTTGCTGTCCTTACCACTGGAGCAGTTTTCCTGAAGTTTGACCTAAGTCTCCCTTTCTGCAATTTAAAGCTACTATTTTTGTCTTAGCCACTATAGATAAAAAGAACAAATCATTCCCTCCTTCTCTGCAATAGCCTTTTATCAACTTTTAAATCACTTATGTTCCTCCCTCAGTTGTCATCTTTTTTTTTTTTTTTTTTTGACTGAACATCACCAGGGTCTTTCAACCTTCCTCTGTAGGTGAGGTGTTTGAGACCCTTCATCATTCTTGTTCATCCCTTGTAGACCTCTCTGACAAGTTCACATTTTAGTGGAAGTGCAGTACCCCAAACCAAACACAGCATTTCAGATGAGATGTTACCATGGCTGAACACAGATGAAGGATTACACCACAACTCCTGCACTGTGCTGCTATCTGTACAGCCAGTGCATTGTCTGTGGTTTTGCCATGGCAAATTGCCACGATTCATTTCTGGTTGGGAACTCTTTTAATTCCCATATCTTCTTATTGCATACTGCTACCTGCTAACAGTGCCCTTTGAAAGTCCCACCCACAATTTGAGCTGACAGCCAACACTCCTCTCTTTTCACAGCAGCACTCCCAGTTGGTAGGTCAACCAGTTGACTGGAAAGTTAATCAGACATCAAGGAAAGACTCACAAAGAAAAGGTTAAAACATAATTTGCCTCTGCTTTGCAAGTCATTTGCTCTGCAATTCTGCCTTGTTTATACACAGGGTTCATTCCAAGTGAGACTTGCTTCTTCTGCAATTTGCCCTTGTCACAAGATTGTCACCATAATGAAAAGAGGGTTGAGGGTGATTTAACCAGCTCTAATGGAGTGGCACCCTCATTAAGGGTGCTGTTAAGTCTGTCTGTCAGAGATCCACATCATTGGAGCTCCAAAGTATCCTAAAAGGGTACATTTGTAAGGGAAGATGTTTTTTAACTTCTCCCCTGCATATATACATGCACTTAAAGTCTAAACTGTGTACCATGTCCAGCAGAAGAGCTTTCATAGCTACACAAAACCCTTCCCAGGACAGAATGAGCTGCTGATTTGCCTCCTAGAGCTCTCTGGGAACGAGTAAAAGGGAGGACTTTTGTTTTAAATGGAATCGCATGGACATCAACAGGACTATTCAGCTCCTTATTCCCTGGCTCCAGGACAGAGATATGAATATAACACTTCAGGGAAAGTTTCTCTGACAGTCATTTGCTGAAATAGTGGTAGCTCTGTTCTTGTCCCTGCACTGGTGACCTGTGTTTTTGCCATGTCAGCCCTGGGCATCAATATTTTGCTACAAGAACTCACCCAGCTACTCTCACTTGTGAGACAGACAGACCCTTTTGCTGGCAGCCCTGTCCCCTCTAAGAGTCCATTAAACATTTCTAACAGAAAGCATTTCTATAAAATTGAGGTGTCATAGTACAGATCAGGGAAAGGAAAGATGTATCGCAGCGTGTTAGAAAAATGTCAGGTTGTGATATGTTGCACAGAGCTGCAGAAATGTTTTCACTAATTCACCTTGGCAGTCAGATTAGGTAAATCAGTTGTATTAACTCCAACCTCTAAGGCAAAAGGGGGGCAGTGGTGAGCAGGAATTGACCTTTACACACCCAGCAAATTTACAAAGGTTTCCATGCAGAAGCCAGCTTTGGAAGAGAGCTGGTGGTTATCACTATACAGTTTATCAGAGTGGGGAGGGAGAAGGCTTGGACAATGCTCTTTGGTACCAATAACAATGAACATATTCTACTAGGTGAAGACAGGGAATGTCAGTTGCTGGCAAGTGAGCCACTCCATTCCCATAAAGAGAAGATTTTTGCCTTAAGCATGTTATCCAGGGCGGAAATCCTGAGCCTACTGCCAAACCTTCATTGCTGACAAGGTTTGTTCTCTGGCTGTTTTGTTTGGTTCAGCACAACCCCTTCCCCAAATAAGGGTGTTCCAGGTTCCCTTGTGGGGGATAACAATTCCTAATGCAAAGCAGTTATTTGCATCCCAAAGCATCCCTTTCCATGACTCCAGGCAACCTTCTTCTTCCCTGCAGGTTTTTTACCTTTCACACATTCATAGCTTGGTTTGTTGCTGCAGCCCCATTAAACACTGTCATGCCAAGCTGTAGCTCCTTAACTCAGTCCTAGTAAATCAAAAAGAGGAGCTTTCTGCTCTGAAGGCTGGAGATAGAGAGGACGAGCCTGGGAGGCTTGACAATCAAACCAACAGGGAACGACCCTGAGCAGAGCGAGCCAGGCGTCTGCTGCTGCTCAGAGCTGGCAGAGCCCCTTCTGCAGAGGGATCTGCAGCAGGCAGCTTTGATGTACACAGGAGGGAGGCTTTGAAGGCCTGCTTGCATCAGCCATGTTTCATATCCCCTGGCTTCCTAATTGGACCCAGCAAAGTAAATAATGAACCCAAAGAGCAAATCTGCTTGGCAATGCTAGGCTGCTGGCAAGATGCCCCCCTCTCCCCTCGCCCTTAGAAGATGGCCTGGTGCAACCCCACGGACTGTGCAGTATTGTGCCCTGTTCACATGCACACATCTTATATATATATATATATATGAGAAACATATAAAATATATATAATCTGCATCTTAAATATGCATTTTATATTTTTAGAAATAGATAAATGCTACTGTATGTGCAGAAAGGCAGGTTTATACCATCCCCACATATTTAGAGGTCCTTTCTACCTCTGCCCAAATGGCCCCTTGCACTGCCATGCACCATAACTCTTTCCCCAAAGGCTAAACTCTTCCTTTCTAGAAATGGTACACATCTAGATGAACCTCCAGTTGCACTGTGGATGGACAGATGTTTTGGGTAGTCAAGGGACCAGCAATGCATTCAGCTAGGTGTTCTATGAGAGAGGCTTTTTGCTTCATACCTTAGTTCCTTACATCTCCAAAGGGGAAACCAGTCTGCAAAGGTGGCAGCCACATTTTGCTCTATCCTCTCCTGTTTGTGCATCCAACACTGGGCTCCTTCTTGTGCAGGAATTACTCTAGCTCTCTTTATATATATATATATATATATATATATATATATGTATAAAAATATTCATTTAATACTGTTGTGGTCTTAAACTAAAATGAAGTTCAGACCCACTGAAAAGATCTGTTTGTATTTGGTATGTGGAGAAAGACACCCTGCTTCTGTGCTTGTTTTCCTTCCAAACCTCTTTGTAGTTATGAAGAGGGGAGAGCAAAGGGGTTATGCATCTTTGTTGGGCCCTCCTTTGCCTAAAATAAGATGCAAGAGGATGAAAAAGATTGCAAATCAATAGATGCCATTTGAAGTTTTTGTGTGTAGCAACTTCCAATGCTGACTGCAGTTTTTGTTCTCTTTGCACTCTCCATTTATTGTTTAAGGTTTTGCTCACCTAACTTTCCTCCTTTCCTCTGCACCTTACATTTCCTAAGAACAGGCTTCTGAAAGACAAAAATAGCTAAGGGAGTCTTTGACGTATTTTTTTTTGTTTTACCCCCAGCTGTGATTTTTTGTGCTTTTATTTCTAATTCAAAACTTTGAAGTTTTCGTTTATCAGTCTCCGTCTCCTCAACCATCACAGATTCCAATGAGCTTGGCATTTTTTTTCTCCCATCCCTTAGTTGAGAAGCTTGTTTTTAGCAAAGAGATCAGTGGAGAGCAGCAGATGGTGGATGAGCAAAGGGACAGATAGTGTGAGGAAGGAAGGCAGAAAAACTAGCATGGCAAAGGAAGCAGCGAATTGGGGAAAGCTTGAGAGCAAGAGAAACATAGATGGAGAAAACCAGAGGGGGAATGAAGAAAGGAACAGTGGCTGGGAGAGAGAAATGCAAACAAAGTGAGATTCTTCAGTGACTGTGAACAAGAGAAAATGAAAGTCAGCTACTGACAAAGAGAAAAGCTCTGAGAAAGAGCGAGTGGGAAAGATGGGAGTGACTATGGTGGCAGAGAGATGTACAGCCCAGAGGGAGGCACAGACATCCTTTGTGGAAAGGGAGCCATGAAATAACAACTGCCAGAGGGACAGGAACAGGGGGGTCACATGTACCAAGGCTGTAATTACTCTGTTTAAGCAGCAAGGCACAGCAGGGTATTTACTGTTGAAGCTGGACTCATGCCTCCCATGCCCTTAGGTCTGCAGCTCTTAACACATAAACCAAAAATCTAGTGTAGTGCCAGGGAGGGCTCTGGCCTGGCCCTGGCTTGGTGAAAGAGAATGAGTCAGATCAGGAGAAGACACCCTGGCACGGTTTCCCTTGGCGTTCACGGGACCTCGCTCACCCGCAATCGCATTTTCTCCTTCCGTGTAAGCTTGCCTGCTGGCACAACCAGGGTTAAGAAAGCCCACGATCAGGTTCGTGGGGACTTTCTCCCCAAAACCCACACATCTAGCATGCAAATAAAACCTTCCACGTTGAGAGCGGCCTTCCCAGACTGAGCACAGTCTCTGCGCTCACTCTCGAGGGCCTCAGCGCTGACAAAACCCTGCGGGAGATCACCTGGGACAACTTGCCATTGCTGATGTCTCAGCCCAGAAGCTGGAAGCCAAGAGCTGACAGCTCAGACCCAGCCTGCATCCCAGCCCTGGCTGCACATCAGTGGGGTCTGTCTGCTTGAAGTAGCCACAGCAGGTCAGCTGCACTTCTGAATTCCCACTCCCTCTTCAGTCCTCAATAAATGATCACTAAAGGTCATTTCACTCTCATACACAACCCTGTGTGCAATATACCACAGCCTCTCAGCAACTAATTAGATTTTCCATTCAGAATCTATATGTGAGAACAAGAAAGAAAGAGAACCACACCCTGAAGGAAATCCAACCCTGCTTCAGGTCAAAGACTTCTGTTTGACCAGTGCTTTTCTTCTGCTCTTTGCTGAACCAGAAAAAGGAATTCATGCTCTGCATCAACCTGCGGTACAATTTAAAAGAAAAATATTTCATGTCAAAGAATCTGACATTTGTTTTAATTTGGGGTGGGTTTTTTTGTTTGTTTTTATTATTATTATTATTGTTTTTTTCAAAATTTCTT
>JANHGL010012389.1:0-54798 GCA_024611195.1 Ceyx melanurus | reverse complement strand
TGCCATCCAGAGAGACCTGGACAGGCTGGAGAGCTGGGCAGGGAGAAATTGAATGAAATGTAACAAGAGCAAGTGTAGAGTCCTTCATCTGGGGAGGAACAACCATCCATCCTGGGAGGAACAATCACATCAGTTCAGGCTGGGGGCTGTAGCTGTAGAGTAGCTCTGGAGAAAGAGACCTGGGGATCCTGGTGGACAGGGGGATGCCCATGAGCCAACAATGCGCCCTTGCGGCCAAGAAGGCCAATGGCATCCTGGGATGCATTAAGAAGAGTGTGGCCAGTAGGTTAAGAGAGGTTCTTCTCCCCCTCTACTCTGCATTGGTGAGACCCCATCTGGAATACTGTGTCCAGTTCTGGCACCCCAGTTCAAGAAGGACAGAGAACTACTGGAGAGACTACAGTGGAGGACCACCAAGATGATGGAGTGGAGCATCTCCCTTCTGAGGAGAGGCTGAGAGAGCTGGCGCTCTTGAGCCTGGAGAAGACTGAGGGGGGACCTTATCAGTGTCTATCAATATGTTAAGGGTGAGTGTAGGGAGGATGGAGCCAGACTCTTCTCAGTGTCATTCAATGACAGAACAAGAGGCAATGCGAGTATGTTGGAGCACAAGAGGTTTAGGGTAAACACAAGGAAAAACGTTTTCCCAGTGAGGGTGACAGAGCTCTGGACCAGGTTATCCAGGGAGGTTGTGTTGTCTCCTTCTCTGGAGACATTCAAGACCCGCCTGGATGTGTTCCTGGGTGACTTAGTCTAGGTGATCCTGCTCAGGCAGGAGGGTTGGACTAGGTGATCTTCTAGGTTCCTTCCAGCCCCTAATATTCTGTGAATCTGTGATTTTGTGATTCTGTATGAAAATTGCCAAGTTTAGAGACAAGAGCTTCTAGCTGGTAATATTGTCTCTGCAAGGCATTCCAGGGCCTGTCTGACATCAGGTAAGTCATACCTGGGAATCAGCTGAGCAGGTTTCCAACCTAGGCAACAGCTGAGCTGCCAGGATGATGAATGTGATTTGGTTTTACAGTGTGTTTGGGAAACAGGTGCTTGGCATGTAAAGTGGCACTCTTTCCCTTCTCTTTTTACTGAAGTAATTGATGATGTCATGTCTGAGTCTGTGCAAGTCACTGAAGTGTAACTGAGGTGTTGCCCCTGTCTGTGATTTGTCACATTGATTGTTTTTCTGTAATAGAATAATTAGGACTGATTCAGAATCCGACATCCTGCACCTTATCATGGTGGCTTTTGGACTTCAGCTTGTTTGAACTATACATTGTGCTCCAAAGACTGCCCTATACATAACCCTGGTTTGTAAACAGAGTGACTGATCATTTTCCTGAAGCATAATCAACATAATTTGTATAAAGGAAATGTTTAACATTGGGTGATGTTAAGCTACAAACTTGTGCAAACTTTAAGATATCTGACTTGGCGGGTTGTGTTTGGCTTTTTCTTCTTGATGTACTTAGCTCATTAAGAAAAGTGGAGTTGTCAGACAAGAGTTTACTGACTAAGCAGAACTAGAATAAAAATTATTAGCTTTAATTGTGAGAATGACAGACCACTGGAACTGGATTAAGAAAAAAATGCAAATGAATTCTCTAATTTTATTATTTATAATAATTTTATTATTTAGCCAGGTGTGTGGGTGACAGTTTGTCCTTAGAGAGAGAAGAATGAAAGTCGTTAGAACATTTAAAAATATTATCAGATATAACTAGGGGGCAAGGGAAATAGCCCAAAGAGTCAGATGGAAACCCTAGGTAGGTGAGGTACAAAGTAAATGGAAATCACTGAGACAGAAAATTGTTCGAGGCTGGGAAACTGTTGGAGAAAAATATCTGCTCTTGTGCTTGTGCCTAAATGGCCTTTTCGGTCAATGCTGGAAAGAGGAAACGTGCTGGATAGACCACTGACAATGCTTCCATTCCTACACAGAATTAATGAATGAGCAATGGTGAGTGGAGAAACTAGAAAAGGGACACTGTGTGGTCTCTTGCCTCAACGCCAAAAAGGGTGCAGTTTTTCTGAGGAAAGAGTGTGCAAATAAAGCAAATTGATGATAATACTGGGAGACACAAGCCTGTAGTACCTATCTGTATGATGGAAAACTAGAAAACAAAGGCCCTTTCTTAACAACAATGTAACACCAACACCCCCGCACCGCCCCCCTCCCCCCACTCTTTGACACCTCGTTTGGGTTTAGCAGTGACTTAACATGGGAGTCCCAGACCTAGCAGGGTGATACAGGGCAACCTGTGTGAGGCACTGATGCTCATGGTCCAGGAAATATCTGTCTCTGAAAAGCAATTTGGGGTAGGTAAGCGTAAACTTTATCTTTCTCCTTTTGTTGAATGGAGATTTTAAGCAAACTTCAGGAAGAGCCAATGTGTTGGGAGTTGTCCAAACCTGATAGCCTGAAAGAGGTTAATCTACTGCAGCTCCATGCCCCAGGTCCAGATGGCAACAAGGCTGAGCATGTATTCCCAGAAGGCATGTGCACACACATGCAGGCACATGTACACACACATGCACAGAAGTACACACATACACACAAAGACACTATGGATCCCCCAGCAGCAGGGCTCAGACACTCTGTCCATCCAGCCACTGCCCAGGGATGTGCTGGTGCCCTCTGCTGCCTCATCCTCACACATGCAGTCAGGTTTTTCCATTGACTCCAGATCCCTCAGTGTCCCTAGTTGCTGACTTAAGCCCCTGGTCTCTCAAGTAGACAACCCACAGAACCCTAGTCTCTCCAGTATTCAGTCCTGTCTTATGGTCAGTTTGATACCTTGCCCCAACCTCTTACCTACTTGCTGGCCCATCCAGCTGGATCTTTGTTAGTGCTCCCACACATACATATGTACCCAACTGACTTGGGCGCAGTCCATTCTCTCCAGTCACAGCACCACAGAAACATAGACCTCCAGCCCCTGGTCCCCTCCCTGTCACTGAGACCCCCATATACACCTCTGCACAAGGACAGAACCCCATGTCCAAGAAAATAGCTAGAAATGGGTTTAGAGAGATGCCAAGACAGATTGTACCAGTCAGGTGCAGGTGCATCACAACAGTCTGGCAAGGAAAGCGAGGGACTGTGTAGATATCGATGGGCACTCAAGAAAACTTGAGTATTTTGAGGGGGTGTCAGTTTCATTTTTCTATATTCATGACTTCTGTTGGGTTTTGAGTTTTTTGTCTGAAATCAAGCGCTTGAAAACGAGAGATTAGCAATATGGTAGCTGCTACACCATGGGAAGATCAGATGACTCAAACATCTATTTCCCTCATTCAAGGGAGATATGTCAAAGGACACGCAGTAGGGAGACAATGCAAATGGTAAAACAGAACATAACTTTGCAGCCCGACACTGAGGAAATTCCCAAGACAGAAGGAAACCACTGCTTCTGCTTCCTCTTCCTGGTGCTGTTTAATGTTTTTCACTTGATGACTGTTCAAATATGTAATACCCACAGTTAGTGCTGGAGCCCAGGGATTTCTAGTCCTGCCACTGGTTGCCTTGGAAAGTAATTTATTTAAAGTTCCATGGAAAACAACCAAATGTCCCCTCTCCCCTTCTACCTGAGTCAATATCCTCTTGGTCACATTAAAAGTCAGCCACAGCCCATTTGCAGAAATGTGCAAGGCAGCAGAATTTCTCTATGCAAGCCACAACACATGATTTCTCAAAGTTCCTGTCTCAGCCACTAGACATATCTGATTAAGCTGTGGATCTTCTTTGCCTGTATGTGTTTAACCAAGCCTATGGTGTCTTTGGAAAATAAAAGAAAAATGACAGAAGGAGTCAACTAATCCTTAGTGGGGAGGGAAAAAAAACATAGGAAATGAATGGAGGTATTGAACCAGAAACTGCATAAACCAGCTTGTAGAACATATGAAAGATAAATATTTACAGGGAAATAGCAGTATTTTAGAAAGCGAGTCAGAGAAATTAAGCAGTATTTCACAAAAACCCAGGATCACATGAGCTGTAGCAAAGACTTTGGAGAAGTATGCAACACACACAAAATTGGTTTTGTTCATGGTTGAAAATCAAGATGGATTAAGAAAAATCAATGAAGTTTTCTTGCACTGTCAGCTATGAGGCTAAATCCCTTTAGATATACAAAAGCAGTACCTTTTGAAGAATTATTGTCTATTTATTTCAAATACTATCACTGGACCATTGCTTCTGCTTTTAAAATGTCCTGTATTTGCTTTAGTCAATCACTCCAGACAAGTACCATGACTTGAAGTGTATAGTCTGCTTTTTCCTGGAATAATGTCTGCTCTGCTGAACCTAGATATAGGGAGGAGGTGCTACACGGCAATGAGTTCAGAATCATACACTAAGGACATTATTTTTCCCTGACATTTGAGAAATTAAATGAACTATTTTTCATGACAAATGAAATTTTCATCCTGTATTGAGGTCCCCTCAGAGCAAAACTTGCTCATATATCAGAAAAAAAAATAATGGTACATAGGTGTATTTCTTCCACTCACACTAGCATTTACTGTTTCAATTTTAGGGTTTACAAGGAGGTTCTTTACCTCCAACAAGGAGACCATCACCAAAATCATTCCGAAACATGTTCATCATGTACTGAGTTAGCAAATGTGACCACTTCAGGCCATCTCCTCTGGTGCTTACCTGACCTTGCAGATAGAAATGTTTTCATCAATTTAAGGGTCTACACTTCAGGTTCATATGTGTGTTCTGGGTATTTAAACAGATCATATGATCAGTTGAGTGACTCTCTAGATTCCACTGTTCAAAATGGGACCTCAGATACCTAAATAACTTACGGATAGATACACGACAAAACATTTAAAGCTTATTCCATTTCATTTGCCTGTACTTGAGATACCCACCAGGGGCTGGCTGCCATGACACAGGAGCTATGGTAACTTATATCCTTTCAGGGTAGATAGAGTTCAGGTGAGATTCTTTAGAGCATCTCAAATATCACTAATGGTCAGGCAGCTGAATCCCGAACCTCATGGCTAAACTTAATTACTGTTATTTAAGACCATTCTAGAGTCTTTGAGAACAGTCACTGTTTCCCTTTTTGGACAAACCTTTAGTATATTTTACATATTTATAATGTCTGACTCATCCTTCCTTCCATGAAATGGTGAACGAAGAGTCCCAAAACCATTAATTTTGTCTTTGTTTTACAGACTCACAAAAATTCCCATCTCATCTCTCTGGGATGCTCATCTGAGGTGCTGAGAGCTCATTTATCTGCCTGGCTCAAAGCACACTACTGCAGCTGAGACCTTATCTGTGCTGGCAAGAGTATAAACATTATTTTATTTAATATACATAGGAGAACACTGTTTATGCATTCCGACAACATTACTAATTTTTGTTAATATCAGTCCAAAAACGTTGAATCATTTTAACAGTCAGGTTTGCTAGCATCATAAGACTGATTTAGATAAAACTTCTAGTTAGTTAATGACAGCCCTCCTGGAGTTATGATGTTGATTATTTCTCTATAAGACTGGTTATTTTGTCTTTTATATGTTAATATTCAATATTATAACATAATATGTTGTATTTTTTAGACATTAAAACCTATGTATCATGTAAATATAATATTAATTATATGTTGCTGGTTTATTTCCTATTATTTTGTCTGTTTGTCAAGATCTTTTTCCATAAATAGTCTAAACTCATGATCCAAAAAACCCCAAACCTTATGAAATGTAATTCTACATTTCACCTGAAAAACATTTCCTCATTTATTGAACACACTACAAAATTGCCCCAAACAGAAGGTTCAGGCAAATAAGGACAGTAATATTGGTTAAATAAGTTGTGTCACTACCTGATGATGAAACAGTTATACATCATTTTTACTAATCAGAGGATATTATACAGCATGAGTCATACTGTCATTGCTTTACAAATTAGCTATATAAACAGAGTTGAGAAACATGTTCAATAGCTCAAGGGCAAAACTGAGGCAGAGAGCCTTAGAACAAGGATGAAGACTCTTCTGCTTCTTTTGCTGTATGTGGCTATCTCCTCTGCTTTTCCTGTAGCTCCAGAAACAGAAGATGAAAGAAAAACTTTAAAGCTTGTAGAGGTAAATATTTTTCAGAGCATTTCTAAGTGAAATATAAGACAGTCCAAGAAATAACTATAATTGTAATTTTCACAGAATACATCTTGAAATCAAAGATGTAGCATTTTGCAGTGGTTTCAAGAGAAAGCTTGTCCTATCAATCTAGAAAACATTTGAAAATTATGTGGGATTTATTTACCTAAAAGTTATCTGAATAGTGCATAACTTTAATTTTGATGTTGTCAGTTAAGTAGTAATAAAACTACTGAAGTGTGAGTTCTAGCAGCAAAGCTCTGTGGTTGTGCAGAAATAGCCAAACTCAGAAAAAATTTACATTGAAGAACATGCTTTGAAACTTGTGATAAGACTGATCTCAGTACCATAAGGGTGGAAAATTGCTGGAAGCAGGCATGTGTTTCAATGTTTTGCTGAATAGAATACTTGAGGGGGAAAAACAGATGAGAAATGCAACTTTTACATAGGCAGAACAATATTTATTGGAGATAGAATTACAGAAATTCAGTAAGAACCGAAGTTCCTAATAGCATATTTCATAGCTAGAAGGCATGTTGATATAGGAATGGTTCAATATTACTTAGAAAATATGTCTGACTAAAGACAGCACTGATTTATTCCTCTTCTTGTTTTAAACTCTTTTTCAGAGTTATCTACAGAATTTCTATGATCTTCAAAGGGATCAGCAGCCTCATTTAAGAAAGAAGGGTGAAAATCACCTTGCTGAAAAGCTCAAGGAAATGCAGGCATTCTTTGGACTACAAGTGACTGGGAAACCTGATCTGGACACATTGGAGTTGATGAAAAAACCCAGATGTGGTATACCTGATATAGGGCAATACGTGTTCACAGCTGGGAATCCCAAATGGAAAAGAAATAATCTGACATACAGGTAACCTTTCCTAATCTGGTCCAAAAATATATAAATCCAGACTTCCAACTTTGGGGGGTCTAAGGTAAATATATTGTGCCATATAAGGACATCCATGATTAACTAGTTTCTAGAAGAATACATGCGCTCCAGAAGGCAGTATATAAAATGAAGTTATTATTTCCATTCATGAAAGACATGTCTAAGTTTTCTGACTTTTTCACATTATTTTCCAGTTAAAATTATATATTCTTAACAATGTATAACATGTTGGGTTTGCTTTGAAGGATTTTGAATTACACCCCAAAAATGAGACGAGCTGATGTAGATGAAGCAATCAAAAAAGCTCTCAGAGTCTGGAGCAACGTGACACCATTGACGTTCCAAAAGGTTGAGGACAAAGAAGCAGATATAATGATCTCTTTTGCTTACAGAGGTAACATTGCTATCTTTATATATTAAATGGCCATCTGCAATCATAGAAGCAATTTAGGATTCAAACTGATTTTTTTCTTCTTAATTTTAGACCACCGTGACAACTCTCCTTTTGATGGCCCCAATGGGCAGCTGGCTCATGCTTTCCAGCCTGGTGAAGGTATTGGTGGAGATGTGCATCTTGATGAGGAGGAAGAGTGGACAAAAGATGGAAGAGGTAAGAACTTTGTAACTGGATCCATATAGTTTTACTTCATACAGTTTTAGCTCATGTGATCTTCAAGAGCTTCATGAGCTTCTTTAGCTTCATGAGCCTGATTACAGGCAAAAAGTGAGTAAAAGTGGCAGAACTTGATTTGTCCTTTAAAATTACACTGCTTTTGGAGGGTTTTTTGGTTGGTTGGGGTTTTTTTGTTGTGTTTTCATTTGTAGGAATCAACAGAAAATAGATTTTTAGGTCATAGTGGTTTATAATGGCAACTAAATCAGCATTTAAAAATACTTTTGTTCAGATGAAACCTAAAACTTGGATACAGGAAAATCTGGTTGTAAACTTCTCAAGTAAAATATCTTTCTTAACCCAGGAGTTCAAAGTTTGGTGCTAACTAGGGTACTTGATTATCACCGAAACTTATCACTTAACACTATCTTAGTGTTTATGTTGAAGGATTTTTTTTCTGTTTGTTCCCTGAGCCTCTACTCATTGTTGTCATGATCCTTGATCTGAGCAGTGATATCCTGTGATAGCAGGAGAAACAGGGTTTGTATTTAAAACCTACAGACACTAGAGAAAGGACAATAATACCACAATTAAGGCTAGACTTTCTTTAATAGCCCTTCTCATTCATATAGCTCTTCTGTTACAATAATTTTGAGTTGTGCTGTCGATAGTATTTCTTACAGCCTCTCTTGTCCCTGTAGTGTATTTTAGGAGGTTGCAAAAGTTCTTCCCATTTAGTCAACTGTGCTGAATACTGAAACTGATTTTGCCTTGTTTTGTATGATTTTTATTCTACAGGCTACAATTTGTTCATTGTTCTTGCTCATGAGCTTGGCCATTCTCTGGGTCTGTCTCATTCAAATGATCCTGGAGCACTAATGTATCCAACTTACTCTTACACGGACCCAAACGAATTCCTTCTTCCTCAGGATGACATTGATGGCATTCAAGCCATCTATGGTAAGAAAAAAATATTTTAGTATTTCTACTTAGAAGGCTGGTAAACAGTAATAAGAATATATGTAAGATATGCTTATTCTACCAAAAGTAGTTTAACTGTTGCTGAACAATGGGTAACAAATGTGAGAAAATTCCTGACTGTTAACTTCAGCTGAAGTCCAGTTCTGAAAAAAAAAAAAAAAATTTTGGAAAAGATTAATACCATTGGCTTTATCAACATTAAAGTCTGCTTTTAATGACAGACCCTTTGTTTAAATACCATGTCTTCTCATTCTTTGTAAAGATGGTTCTTGGTGTTCTCAGAGAATTTCTGAACCGTGTCTTTATATTTTTCCTTATTAAAAGATAAAATATTTTTTTCTACAGGACTTTCTAATGCTGCTGTGCAGCCAACGGGACCCATAACTCCACAAGCTTGTGACCCAAATCTGACATTTGATGCTATTACTACCCTACGTGGAGAAATAATATTCTTCAAGGGCAGGTAACAATAATAAACAAATATATCATATCCTTAAAATATTAAGTACTTAAAAATATGGTCTGTAATCCATGAAGGAAAACTGTCCTTGTGCAATATAATACCAAAAGAAGCGCTAGCAAACAGCCATATGTTTACACAAGCAAGAGGTCTTAAACCGTTAATCCCAGGAGCCCTAGTTGACAAGAGCAGTGAAGGAGACAAGGGTCTTGTAATTTTTTCCCCAGCTATCCTGCTGCTGTGGCCCCTGCTGCAAAAGACTTCTACTAATTTCCATGAACAGCAAAACAAAAACATTCATATATCCCTTAGCAATGTGTCCATGGGTTCCACACTGTAACCTATCTGCTCTTCCTGAATACAAGAGCAGGGGCAGAACTGACAGCACTGTTGTGTAGAAGGATGTCTGTTAGGTGGTTACTAAAGTCTGCTCTTAGCCAGCTTGTCTTGAAGTGAAACAGGACTTAAATTCACCTTGTCTGATTTTTAGCATGTAATTGAAGTGCTAAAGTTTAGTGCAGTTGTGGTAGACTTCCTTTAGATTTAGTGGAGGGGGATATTCACACTGACATAAACATCTCACTTGTACACTCCAGGAGGTATAAAAATTATTTTGCACTTATGATAGGAGTGGAACTATTTTATTAAATAAATTTTGTTTAAACCAGATATATGCTGCGCAAACATCCTGCAAGGACAGAGACAGAGCTCAGTTTTATCTCACTGTTCTGGCCAAAGTTACCATCAGGAATTCAAGCTGCTTATGAAAACGTTGAGAGGGATGAAATTTTGCTTTTCAAAGGTAATGAAATCTGAAATTCTTTACTTTTTCTGACTAGTTCCTCCCTCCTCTTTTTTAAGGTCATAATCCTGAAAATTTGCCCCTCTCTTATAGTTAATGCTCTGAAAAACAAGACATACAAATAGCTTCCCTTCTTCAGGTCTAGCTTTCTTCAGGTAAAATAATTTCCCTTTATGTAGAAATAAGTTTTTTGCTGAATTCAGTCAGCAAATACAGGCCTTTGTACACTATTCTGATATGCTTGTTAGTATTGCTTGTGTCCCCACCATAAGAGGGCCATAGATCTGTTGGAGCGCATTCAGAGGAGGGCCACAAGGATGATCCAGGGGCTGGACCACCTTTGCTACCAGGACAGGCTGAGGGAACGGGGATTGTTCAGTCTGAAAAAGAGAAGACTTCGGGGGGACCTAATAGCTGCCTTCCGATATCTGAAGGAAACCTACAGGAAGGCTGGGGAGGGACACTTTTTACAAGAGCTTTGACTGATAGGACAAGGGGAAATGGGTTTAAGTTGTAG
Source organism: Ceyx melanurus (assembly GCA_024611195.1). NCBI lineage: Eukaryota > Metazoa > Chordata > Aves > Coraciiformes > Alcedinidae > Ceyx > Ceyx melanurus. The sequence goes on along the minus strand of JANHGL010012389.1, from coordinate 44,420 downwards.
GAGAATAGATTTAGATTAGAACTTGAGAACAAATTCTTCAGAATGAGGGTGGCAAGACTTTGGAATAAATTGCCCAGAGATGTTGTGGCTGCCCAACTCCCTGGAGGTGTTCAAGGCCAGGTTGGACAGAGCCTTGTGTATCCTGGTCTAGTTGAGAGGCATCCCTGCCCATGACAGGGAGGTTGGATTACATGATCCCTAAGGTCCCTTCCAACCTAGGCCATTCTATGATTATATTTTGTGATATTTTGTGAAATAAAAAAAAAAAAAACAACAAACCCACGAAAACTTTTGGTGGAAAAGCATACTGAGAGGAAAACTGTTCACTGAAAAAAAAAATAAAAGGTCTCAAGAGTGCTTCAAATGTCTCAACTTCATTATGCACATATTACTGTACATGCTATATTATCATATATGAATCTGCTCATTGCATCTAAAATTATCAAAGTATTTTGATTAGACATATGCCCTTCTTAATACTTTAATGCACATTGTCCACTTTTCAAAATATGATATGGCTTTCAAATGGTATGGCTAAGCAAATAGCATATTACAGGAATTTAAAAAGCTCAATATCTCAATCTCATGTCAGTGGATTAACTCACCAACTTCCAGCCCTCCCCAAGCTATTACCCAGAAAAATGCTTTATATTAATTTGAAATAAATCTTGGAAAAGTACTATCCATACACCTCATGATTCTGATGTTTTACTCATTAAACCAAAATATATTGCCACTCTTCACGATATAGTCCTACTGTAAGTACTAGAAACATTTTGTGAATTAATAAACTGAAAGGAGTAATAGTGATACCAAAGACACTTTTTTTTACTATGCATCTGAATATTGTTTATAAATAACAAAAATAAATTAAATGTGCTTATACTTTTCAGAGGATAAATACTGGGTTATCAGGGGATATGATATTGTACCTGGCTATCCTAAACCAATCTATCATTTGGGGTTCCCAAAGACTGTTAAAAGAGTTAATGCAGCTTACAGTGATGAAATCACAGGAAAAACATACTTCTTTACAGCTGACAGATACTGGAGGTAAGATTTAATGTTAATTTACTAGAAGACATATTTTCACTTGTCCCTGAGAACTGATGTATTACTATAAAATTCAAGTGCAATCGTGTTGGAACCAGGCATATTCCAGAAATTTGAAAAGGAGTCTCTGGAAGTTTAAAAATTTTAATTATTCAGTAGAAAATGTCAGCTTTTCTATAGCTTGTTGGTTGGATTGTTTTTTGGTGTTTTTTTTAGTGTTGGGGTTTTTTTATGTTGTTGTTGGTTGGTTGGTTTGTTTTGGTTTTTTCCTATTCATTAAATTCCTGTATCAGGAATGTAATTATTTGCAACTGAATTAAACATCTGCTCAATAAAAGAATGATTTTCTAATAAATTATTCCGTTTTTCTCCACAACACAGCTAATTTTCTTTATGATGTTGTGATAGCATCCACTTTCATTCACATTTCAAACAAAATTAACTGCTAATAAAAAGTGTTGTAATAAAATTTCTCTATTAACCATCTAAATATTCTACAATTATACATCTGATCATATTTATGATGCAAGTGTAGCTCATGACAAATTTCAGAAAGGGATTTAGAAGTACATGATTGACATTAATACTAGTAGATTTCAGGACTGCATTACCAATTTCTGCTCCCAAGTTTTATGCTTTGCTTTTATACTGAAATGGATATCCAGTACCTCAAAATAGAAATTTTATGTGCAAGTGATGGCCAGGGCTCAGTCATAAATTCCCAAGCTGAATTCCAAAGGTCCTTGTTACAAACTATCAAAGGCAGAATTTTCTAATCTCAAGAAACTCATAACATGACAACCTTAATACATAATGGGAAAGAATCAAAAAGCTACTTTAGCTATACTTTATAAGATTTAGCAATGATAGAGTTGCATTTGTGTATTAATTTGATTTGGACTTTCAAAATATTGTCTGCTTCCTCACAAATTGTAATGATCTTTCTTATGTTAAGATATGATGAAAACAAAAGATCCATGGACCATGGATATCCCAGGAAAATTGTCTCTGACTTTGGAAAAATTGGCAGAGTTGATGCTGCTTTCCTGAAAGATGGTAAGTAAAACAGACCTTTAATCTGGGTTTACTTTAATATTTGGGCTTATCTAGGTAAATAACTTTTTTCAAAACCTTGCTATTAACCTTAATGAGATTGAAATGAAAAATATCAGGAGTACATGGACTGCTCATGTTGGGTTTTTTTACCCAGCACACTGAAAATAAGTCAGTTATGAAAAATAATTGGATTATCTTTCATTTCTAGGCTATGTCTACTTTTTCCACGGAACAACTCAGTTCCAGTTTGATCCTCATGCCAAACGGATTGTTAGACAGATGAAAAACATCAGCTGGTTTAATTGCTAATTGCAATATTTTTCCCTACACACACTTTTTCATGTGCTGATTTTTTCAGCATTTCATGACTACTAGATCAGAATCAGTTTCTGCTCAAATTCTGTGGGAGTGTAGTCTTAATAATTATTTATTGTAAAGCAAATACATTTATATAATTTATCACAATTTCACCTGATACATTGAATTTTCCTAATAAACTGTTTGTCGTATCATTTTGTCCTTGTTGTCTTATTTTCACTAATTTGTGTATTTGTGTAGACCCAAGTCTAGCTTCCAAACATGTTCGAAGGACTATATAATTTAGTTTTTGTAACTCAGCTGATAATATTAGAAGCCATATGGCCATAACAAAATACATTATCTCGCACAATATCTGTGTTACTTGACATACTTCAGAGAAAAATCCAGGTTGTATTCTGACAAAAGAATATGTAACTTTATAAAAATATATTAGTTGAATTTTTTTCATTACTTAGCTACCTGTGTTAGAAGCCTATTGATTTGTATTCTTCATAAAGAACAGACTTAGTAGCTTTTGCATTTATTAAAATCAAGAATAAAAATTAGTCTAATACTACACAATGATAAGGAATTGTATAATTGAAAATAAACAATATATTATTTCTAAAATGTAAAAAAAACAAACAAACCAAGAAATACTATTTTAAACAAATAAATAAAATTGAAATAAATTTAAATGAAAATGCAGCACATTGAAATTGTGACAGGTGATTTTGGTCCCAGTTCTATAATTTGAAACTATAGTAACAATGCTTAATCATAGTTCCTTGTTTAAACCATTGCTACCAAACTATTAATGAGAATTAAAACAAAAATCTATCTTGCCATCCAAAGAGATCTGAATAGACTGGAGACCTGGTCAAAGGCAAAACTAATGAAGTTCAAAAAGTCTAAGTGTCAAGTCCTACACTTGTGAAGGAACAGCACCAGATACCAGTACAACTCAGGGGTAGACCTGCTGGAAAGCAGCTCCATGGAGAGGGACCTTGGCATCCTGGTGGACAATAAGTTATCCATGGAACAGCAATGTGCCCTTGTGTCCAGGAAAGCCAATGGTACCTGGGGTGCATAAAGAAGAGCATGTCCAGCAGGTCAAGGGAGGTTCTTCTCCCCATCTACTCTGTACTAGTAAGACCACATCTGGAGTATTGTGTTCAGTTCTGGTCTCTTTCATTCAAGCAGGACAGAGAAATACTAGAGACACTCCAACAGAGAGATACAAAGACGATGAAGAGACTGGAATATCTCTCTTATGAGGAATGGCTGAGAACCCTGGGGTTGTTTAGCCTGGAAAAAAGACTGAAAGGGATCTTATTAATGCTTACAAATATATGAAGCAGAAGGGGCTAGTCTCTTTTCAGTTGTGCCCTATGACAGGATGAGAGGTAACAGTCACAACCGGAAACACAGGATGTTCCACCTCAACATGAGGAAAAACTTCACTAGGAGCATGACAGAGCCCTGGAACAGTCTGCTCAGAGGGGTTCTGGAGTCTCCTTCTCTAGACAATTTCAAGAAGCACCTGGATCTGTTACTGTGTGTCAAGCCCTTGATGTTCCTGCGTTGGCAGGGGGGTTGGACTCAGTGATCTCCAGAGGTCCCTTTCAACACCTACCATTCTGTGAGTCTATGCTTCTATTATAACATTATTAAATGAGACAGATTTTTCCCAGGTAGGAATCAAATTACCAATTACACATGTTTAGTGCATTTGAGGTGCTATATCATATGCTATATATGGTGCTATATATGGTGTTACATATGGGTATCCAAGTCACCCATGCAGGTATGAAACAGGACTTCTGGGAGAGCAGTACTTCCCAAATCCCCACAGCACCTACCATGTCTCTAGGTACCTATGTTCAGGTGGTTGAAACCTGCCCTCACAGGCTGTAGTCTTTGCAAAAGATTTACTAAGGTTTAAATACTTTATTTGGACCATTCACCACTGTCCCATGTTTTTCATTCAAACTGAATAATGATTCAGCTTTGTTGACTCTATGGTAGAATTGAGCCTTCAAAGGAGTGGCTCAATTCAGCTGACTGTACAGGTATCTAGTTCTATTAAGGTATCTGAAGGTTTCCCATTGGCATCCAACTAAGACTCGAGAAGCCACATTTCCCCCCTATATCCTGGGTCACAGCCACCAGGCCTGTCTCAGTATCTCAGGTTCATCAGACTGTCCCAAAAACAACACAAATCACTGTTTAGGCAGATTAGTTGCAGCCCAAGTGTCTTCATGTGATCTCAGTCTTAGGCTCTCAACATAGTTAATAGTGTTGGTCAAAACCTCCTGAGAACTGCACAAATCATCAATGTAGGACAAGTTTATGTCCTACATGTTCTGAGATGTAGATGCTATTTGACCATACTGATTAGATTTCTGTTGGTATGATGCAAGCCCACACAGTTAACTCATGTTCAGAGACTGATGTTGTGGACACTTAGGAAATCTGAATCCCTGCTGGTGTTGTGCTAAGATCACCATGCTGAAGCAGTATTGATGATACCTGTGATGCTCTGTGTGTTGTCATTTGGTGCTACTAATGTGATGAGGATAGGCAGCAACCTGTCTGTATTAAAGCATAGGTCTCATTACTCCAGTCAGTATAAAACCAATTCTAGGTTGAGAAAAGATGTCATGTCATAGATCAGTATTAACCAACTCTAACCAGTGTCAAAGCTACTTAAACAGTTTCTTCTTTTTCTAGACCTCACGGCCAGCTATAGGCATATTTGTGAAACATTGCTTGCAAAAACATGTGTTCAGGACTCTTTCCCATGGGCAGTGGGAACTGGCTGATGTGTAGTGCAGGTGGTCAAGTTGCAAAGCCCTAAAAGTATTTGAGTGATATAAGCCTCTGTCATTGTCATGATCTGGTAAAGGATACATGTCAATTTTTAATGAAAGGTTTAAAGGTGATCCTCAAATCACAAGACACAAACGAGGTCAAATGCCACATGCACGACAAAATTTTATTACAGTAGCAAAACAGAGTTTCTAGAGCAGACAGGACAGTAGGGGAAAAATAGAAACAGAAAAGAAAGGAGAAAGCAGAGAATAACAAGCGATCGTACAGTCACCACCACAATCCAGTGACGACGATGCGGGGGCAGAGAGCTTCTTTCTTCTCCTTTCCCAGGGAAATGCTTCTTCTTCTTTTCCCGGGGAAATGCTTCTTAAACTCCATCATCATAAAGCAGATTTATACAGTTTTTCCACTACAGTCCCCTTCCTCCCTTCCCGCCCCCCCCCCCCACCCTGTACAGGTGAGAAATTCCTTCTCCTCCTTTGAGATAAGGGAGGGCTTCAGTTAGCACAGTACTTAGTTTGGCTAATTGGAGAGATCAGCCATTGTAAATCAACAGACAGCCGCAGGGTTCATTTATCTGAAAAGGCCTTTATCTTCACAAAATATCAAAGCACTCTCAGTGCCAGCTTCAGACCTCTCCCCATCTCCAATCTCAGGCGCACCCACCGCAGAGGGTGATGTTGAAATATTTCTTTAGCCTTGCTCAACTATTCAGATGTCTACAGACAGACAACAGATACCTTGATTGTATTAACGACTTAGATTGTTTGAGTCAAAACACTATATGACCTGTGTGTCACAGTCATTCAATACAAGTCTTCTGAGCAAACATGAATGTAGTTTGAGATGTTATCTGAAACTAGAAATGTATTCTAAATTACTTGTATAAAACAGAGAGCACCTACAGAGAGGACAGCTCATCCTATTCTAAGCTGATTGAATCACTCCCCAGAGATACGTATTTTTTCCATTTGCTGTGTAAGAATACTTAACTAATAAACATATAAAGTTACATGCAATTAATCTTAACCCTTCTGCTCTCACTGTCTCTATCCTTCCACTGCTATACAGTAGACAGCTGTAATGATGTGATGGTGAATCACAGTGAAAAAAAGATAACAGCCCCACCCAGTTCATATAAAATTTGCTTATAGTCATGCCTTCATTTTTTAAAAAACTAAATTCATATAATCCAAAGGACGTTTTTTAAAAAAAAAAAAAGTTAAAGGGTCAAGGAAATTATGCTTGGTGCAAAGCCCACTGAGCAGGGGTTTGTTTTTTGTGACCTCTGCCATATATATAGACAGATTATAAGATGATGGTCATTCCTTCTAGCTTTAAAAATTTAGACAAATAACAGAATCATAGAAATGTCTGGATTGAAAGGGACCTCCAAAGGTCATATAGTCCAACCCCTCTGCTGAGAGCAGGGACATCAACTAGAGCTGGTTCTCAGAGCCTTGCCATGCCCCATCTCAGAGCCTTTAATGTCTCCAGGGATGGGCTTCAACCAACTCCCTGGGCAACCTGTTCCAGTGCTCCACCACTCTCCTGGGAAAGAACTTCTTCCTTATTTCTAATCTAAATCCACTCCTTTCTAATTGAAAACCACTGTCCCTTGTCTTTTCATTATAGTCCTTTGTAATCAGGCCCTCTCCAGTCTTTTTATAAGCTCCCTTCAGATACTGGAAGGTGGCTATAAGGTCTCACCAGAACCTTCTCTTCTCCAGGCTGAACAATCACAGCTCCCTCAGCCTGTCCTCGTAGGAGAGGTGTTCCAGGCCTCTGATCATCTTCATGGCCCTCCTCTGGACCCACTCCATCAGGTTCATGTCCTTCCTGTGCTGAGGGCTCCAGAGCTGGACACAGTATTCCAGGTGAGGTTTGGCCAGAGCAGAGTAGAGCAGCAGAATCACCTGTTTGATCTGCTGGCCACACTTTTCCTGATGCAGCCCAGGATGCAATTGGTCTTCTGGGCTACAAGCTCACACTTTCAGCTCACATCCAGCTTCTTGTCTATCAGCACCCCCAAATCCTTTTCTGCAGGGCTGTATTCTATCACCTCATCCCCAAGCCTGTATTGACAGTGGGGATTGTTCCGGCCCAGGTGCAGGCCCCTTCACTTGCTCTTGTTGAACCTCATGAGGTTCACCTGGGCCCACATCTCCAGTCTGTCTAGGTCCTTCTGGATGACATCCCATTCTTCTGGTCTATCGACAGCACCACTCAGCTTGGTGTCATCTGCAAACTTGCTGATGGTGCCCTCGATCCCACTGTCTGTATCATTGATTAAAATGTTAAACAACACAGGCCCTGACACAGATCCCTGAGGGACACCACTTGTCACTGATCTCCATCTGGGCTTTGACCACTACCCTCTGGATGCGACCATCCAGGCAATTCCTTATCCACTGAATGGTCCACCCATCAAATCTGTATCTCTCCAACTTGGCGAGTAGGATGTTGTGGGGGACCGTGTCAAAAGCCTTGCAGAAGTCCAGATAGATCACATCCATAGGTTGTCCCTTATCCACGGATGCAGTCATGCTGTTGTAGAAAGCCATAAGTTTGTCAGGCAGGAATTGCCATGGAGCCCATCAGTGCTGGAGCCAGTCCCACTGTCTCACTGACTGAAATATCAAAACAAATATATCAATTGATACAAAAAAAAGAAAGCCTGTATTTCTGGAGAAACACATATGTCATTTCTAGTATCAGTTTAATTGAGCTCTTCATCTCAGGAAATATGTTGTCACAGTTTGTATGTCACAGTACTGAATAGAATCCAAGGCCTCTTACTTTACAATACAATACTAATAATAATAAATTAAGGGAAAGGTTTGGGTTTTTTTGTTTTGTTGGATTTGGTTTTTTTATGGTAGATGAGAAATACCATTAACAAAAAAGTTTAACTAACAAGGCTACACTGAAATTTGGACTAGAAAATTCATTAGTAATGCCTTCAGATGGAGAAAAGTTGGCTGCAAGTGACAGCAAAAAATCCAAAAACACGGAAGCAAGAATTTTCTGCAAAAGCCACAGTCTGACAGAAGTGTATTTCTTAGAACTGTTTTGTAAATATTGAGTCCATGCTGTCAGAGCTCCTCTGAGGTGCTGAACAGTTTCCGCTCCCACAGCTGTCAGTGAAAGAGGAAGATTCTAGGCAAGCCCAGAGTGAAAACCCATAATTTGTCACAGCTTGTGTGACTCTTGAAACTTCCTTTATTCTGAATTACTTAAGACAGGAAATAATCATACTCCTTGTGGCTAACGTGGTTAAACTGAAGAAACCTTGATGATGAAATGGCAGACAGATATATAGATAGATTATAGATATGATAAATGTAGACAGATATCTAAGACTATACATATTCTTTAGGCTGTATTTGCAGTGTAAAATTTAATCATTTTTTAATTGTGTCAGAAAGCACAGTGTTATAGGATGTGTGGAGGTAATCAGAGCATGACAGACTCTGAGTCAGTTTACAGCTGGGTCTACAAAGCACCCCATAACTATATGAGCAGAGATGCAAGAGAGGATGCTCACAGAGCAGGAAGCAGACTGCTCTCCTACTGGGGCTGAGATGAGAGTAAGAATGAAGGATCTTTCACTTTTGCTGTGAATGTATGCAGCTGTTTCTAACTCTCTTCCTGTCCACCCAGAGAAAGACAACAAAGAAGACACAAAACTTGTGCAGCTAACTATATTGTCCATATGTGAGATTGATTGAGTCCTCTCTTTTCAGATATAATGTGTGTGTTCCAGCTAAAGAGCAGTTTGCTCTCCTTCTGTGACAATGCTATTACACAGACCTCAGTTGTCCAAAGTAGAATAGATCTGTACCAATGAGAAATGTTGACTAAATAAGAGTCAGGAAAAATGTCTGTTTCTATTTATCAATGATCTTCACAAAAACATCTGTTGTGTTCCAAAATCACAGGCAGATGGTTTTGCCAACTAAGTACAAAAAAAAAATCAGACCTAAATATTTGTCTAACAAACATCAAAAAGTGAAGTGTGTTTGCTTTGGGTTTTTTGTTTTGTTTTGTGTTTTGTTTTGTTTTTCGTTTTGTTGTTTGTGTTTGGTGGTTTGTTGGGGGTTTTTTTTGTATTAGGAATATATAAATAAATTCTATGCTGTTGAGACAGATCCAAATCAACTTGGATGGAAAATGAATGCTGAATCCAGAAAAGAAATACTTCAGAAAATGAAACAATTTTTTTGTAAAAAAATTTCTGAAAGTAACTGGAAAACCAGATACTGAGACATTGGAAATGATGAAGAAACTGAGGTGTGGAGTTCCCGATGTCAGTTTCTATGGTGTTACCCTGCCAGGATGGAAAAAAAGCCAATCTGGCATACAGGTAGTATTTCAATAACTACTTTTTGAGTTTAAACTTTGGTTTTGTGGTTATGCATGTTTGTTATATCTACATATAATTTCTGTAACAATTGTTTCTAGTTAGGAATGCAAAAAAATGTTTCTTTCCTCAGCTGTTACCTATGCATATTCCAAGGAGAAATTCAGAAAGTGAAGTAGGGTATTTTACATTTTCTGAGTCAACCTCAGTATTTTGTCTGTCATATATGACTTCTGGAAAATACTCTGAGACAAACAGGAGTATTAATTGTACCCTCTACAAGCCTTGTTATCTTCCAAATTTTCTAAGATTTTAACAACAGTTTAGTAGTCACAGGAACCTGAGAAGACAGCTCAATGGATAAGGGCCATTTTGAGAAAAACTGATATAATGTACAAAATTATTATTATGAAAAAAAGACATGTGGGGCAATTATCAATTTCCTCAAACTCATTCAGTCTAAGATAAATCTCAGGAGCTGTTGGATTACAGGTTAAATTGCTTCTTCTACATCTCTGTTTAACATCTTAATATATGAGAAATTCTTTCTGCAAACACTAAATATAATTACTTGAACCAAACATAGAATTGTGAACCATACACCAGATATGAGAAAAGGGGATGTGGAGCAGTCCAGGAGGCATTTAAATTGTGGAGCACTGTCACCCCACTAATTTTCACTGGTGTTCATGAGGGAAAAGCAGATATAATGATTGCTTTTGGTACTAAAGGAAATACACATACCAGTGGTAAGATTAAAGATTTTCCAATAGTCATAACACAAACTCAGTGTTTTTTCAACATCATATTATTTAGCTCATGGACATTGTCCTTGCTATTTTGATGGTCCTCTTGGTGTCCTTGCCTTTCCACCTGGTAATGGTTTTGGTGGTGATGTGCACTTTGATGAGGATGAAGATTTGGACCACAGGCTCAGTTGGTAGGTGGAAAAAAATTTCTGAAATGTTATGAAAAAGAGTAAATTCCTTCATTATTTTATTTAAGTGAAGGAATAGACTGAGATAAAACACAGCATTAACCACAGGACCAATTTGAGGATATTAAAGGCCATCCTTCAATGGGGATACTTACAATGATGCTGATGTAAAATCAGCCTGATCTACACTGGTAAAAATTACCAAAAGGGAGACTTCTTTTCAGATGTGAATGAAACAGACACGGCCCCTCCTACCTGGGGGTTGGTAGGTCCTATGCCCACCAGAGCTTCACAACCCATGGTAAAAAAATTCTGACTTTTCCCTCTCCTGGTACATATACTGGCACCATGCCTGACACTACCACACACTGCAGAGGAAGCACATAGTGCCTTGCAGCAGCCCTCAGAGAAGATCCCCATCACGTGATAAACATCACAGTCACAAGTTAATATGAAGTCTTCACTAAGAATACCAAGATAGGTCCAGCTATAGGCTGTTAGAGCTTTACTCTCCATTCAAGCTAGGATGGGTTGATACATCAAAGTGTTTGTTATCCAAGCCATTTAGCTATCAGCCAGCATCTGGGAGTCTGAATGTGCTATTCCAGCCACTCACAGTGCAGTGTGTAGAACTGACTACAGATGTGTGGCACCAGGTCAGAAGAGAACGCAGAGTTCTCAGCCATCTGTCTGGGATCCATCTGCTTCTCTCAACCCATTCCCCTCAACCCATAAACCTCCACGCTGGCCATACAGCACATACTGCCTCCACAGAGGCAGTGCTTTAGACCCTTTTCTCATCCAGTTTTCAGGGTAGAAAACTGCAGAGGATAGCTGTGGCAGAAAAAACAAGGTCATGCTGCAGGAAAAGCAGGGAACTAAGAAACAGGAAGGTGTTGTAAGAGCACTGCATGAGAAGGAGAGTTTATTGTGCTGAGAAAAAGAGAGAATAATGAGGGGTGGACATGTCATGCAAATAAAATGTAATGTTTTCCTCATACTGGGACTGAACAGGTCAACCCCATTTTTGCTGCTGTTCCTCAGCAGCACCAGCTCCAGCTGCCAGGCATTGCAGAACTCACTGGAGAGCTCAGAAAACTCATGACAGGGGAGGACTGGAAATACGTGTGGAAAAATTGAGTGTTTGTTTGTTTGTGAAATGCTTCTCTACTTTGGGCAGCCTTTCTTGGGAAAATGATGACCAGCCCTCTGCTCTGCCACAGATTTGTGTTCTTCACTAAGTCTGTCGATGTTGCTGGGTCATGATCTGCAGGGCAGATGATTATTTTTCTCTAATTCAGAAAGGCATGTTACTTGGAGGAAGCATGTTGAGGGAAATTACATTTTAATCTGTTTGCTGTGTTCACATATTTTACTGGGAGTAGGCATGCAAGAATACAATATTTTTAAGAGATAGTTTATTTTACAAGGCTATAAAGAAACCATATGATTTGAAGTCCTAAAGATGAAAAGTTCATTTTTTCTGCTAACATAATATTTTTTCCTTGTCTATTCATGATCTCACTTTTTTTTTTCCTCAGGTTTGTAGGAGGGAGGGTGACACACAGAGTGATGCTTTGGTACCACAAGTGAGCATGGAGTGCATCATCCTATCCTTGCCCTGGAGAGCTGTTAGTTTGAGCTGACTCACTATCTAACCTATTCTAGCTCAGGCAGAAAACCTGCCAGGACACTCCCCAGAACTGCACTCACACTCACACCCTGACTTCTACTTATGCTGCACACAATAGCTTTTAGTATCTAACAGAAAGAACAAAAGGAAAGAGGGATAAAAGCCACTCCTTTCTGGTGGTGGAAGAACACAACATTATTCTTATGTATATGTTTACATATATGCAACTTTAAATATATTGTATGAAAACTGCAATTTAGCAATAGCTCTGATGTGTTTGTACCAGTCATTTGCAGACTATCCACTTTTTAAGGGTTCAACTTATTCCTCCTTGCTGCTCATGAGTTTGGCCATGCCCTGAGTCTTTCCCATTCTAATAACCAGAGGGCTTTGATGTTCCCCAATAATGCCTACATCAGTCCCAGTGAGTTTCCCCTCTCTCCAGATGATATAAGTGGCATTCAGTCCATTTATGGTGAGTAAAACCCTAAGTGAGCATAAGTTTTTAAAAAAGAAGGAAGCAGAAGATAAATATTATAATTCAAAAAAGTTTCACCATAAAAGTACCATATTCTTATAATATCAAAAATGCATTTGTATGTGAAAACCTTAATATTTTATAAATTTGGTGTATTCTTTCTTAAATGTTTCCCTTAGGATTGCCACCAAATGCCCCAGATAAAAGGCAAGCCACCCCCACCTCACCTGAAACCTGTGGTTCCCAGATGTCTTTTGATGCTATAACTACATTCTGACATGAAGTCATTTTCCTAAAGGGCAGGTTAATATGGATATGATTTTTGTGAGGTTTATTTTTTCTTGATTCCTACAAAGGCTGAATACTTTGGTGGGTCACTTGTTATGATTATGGGATTTATAATGAGACAAACAGAAAGATTTCAGTTCATGAAAACAGAACTTTCAGCAGATAAGAGTTACATTAATATTTTGCAGGATCTCCTGAAAAAACTTCCTTTTTTTTTTTTTTTTTTTTTCCAGTGAACATCTTGGTCCCAATGAAGTTTAATTCCCAAATGTATAGATGGTTACACCAAGTCATGACATATTTAAATACTTCAACCATTTCCTTAGATATTAGTATGTTCTACCATACAGAGGGGTCGATCTCTTCTCCAGTCACCTATGCATGACCAAAGTCATCAGGTAAGTCATCCAGGGAATAGCTTACAGTCAGACTCATCTGGGGTCCTACAACCCTCTTACTACATGGTACATGAACAACATAAAGTTTTCAGCTCCTTGTAGCTAATCTCATTAATCCATCAATACCAAGGAAAAGAGTAATTCCAGAAAGAAACCAGAATAAAAACAAAAACCTCACTTCCTACTGAAGGAGGTACTTTCCTTTCTTACTCATCAGTCACTGACAAGAAAGAGCTTGTAAATCATGATGTTGTTCGCATTCTTGTGCATATATAGAAATGTCCATGCTTTATTATTTACTACAAAAACAGCTTCATATTTAATTCAGGCACTTATGGTGAGTCTATCCTGATAACTCAGAAGTTGAACGTGAATTAATTTCTACCTTCTGACCAATCCTGCCACCTGGTATTGAATCTGTGTATGAGAACATGAAAGATCAGATCCTATTTTTCAAAGGTGAAATATGAGAATTTCTTTAATTTTTTCTTACCTTTAATTTTGTGGGAATATGAGAGGAAGGAAGGGTAGCTATATGTGCATAAAATTAACTTTTCAAGTAAGTAAATAAATAAAATACCTTAGGATATTTCATCTAGGTTTCTCACAACCTATGCTCAGGTAGTGCATTTTTTCTTTTAGTGCCTAAAAATCACTGGTGAAGCTATTTTTATTATTATTTTTCTTTATCAGGCAATAAATTCTAGGTTATCAGTGAATATCAGGTTTTGTTTGGTTACCCAAAGTACATCAATACAATGGGCTTCCCTAAAGGTGTCAAGAAAATTGATGCAGCTGTTTGTAATAAAAACAGACTTTTTCATAGGTGACAAGTACTGGAGGCAAGAAAATTTGTCAAACTACTCCAATATAATATGAACACAACTAAAATTGTCTTTGTGACAAAATAGAAATCAGTCCTTTAGGTACCTACATGTAGCTGTATGCAATTTTCATAGAAATATTTCTTTGACTCCTATTCCTGGGAGAAGAATATAGCTTTGAGTTTTAAGAGCTTAAGGGTGTCCTTAAATGGGCATTAAAAACATAACTAATTTTGAAGCATTATGCCTGGAATCTGAAAATATTGCAACATGGAGAGAAGTTTTACAAATATAACAGACAAAAGTATTTATAGAAAATGAAGATCTTAATGGTAACATACTCCAACAGAAGGAGTTGGCTGTGATCACTTGCGCAAGATTTCTCCGATATCTGAAAAGTCCTGGGTTATTTTATCTTTATTAGAGAGATAGAAGTGATAGTTCATTTTCCTTTCTTTGGCTGAATAGCACTGGATTTTCAACATGCTGCTTCTTAATCCTTTTCCCAAGCTAGCATGAATGATATCCAAATACCAGGCAAATGGGAGCAAAAAGTCAGCTTCGGAAGGCTGACAGATTCCTCCTGTATGCAAGGACAACTTCTGCAAAGTCCTTCTTCAGGCAACCACGAGCACTCATGGGTCAAACAGACTGTCATGATTTGTCATTGTGGGATTCCTCAGTGTTGCACTATGTGTTTTTCTTTCCATCCTTTGCTTTGATAGTTTTGGAAATAGTATTTTTATTTTACACAATTTGTCACAAGACAAAGGCATGCAAGAAAATTACAGCATGGATTTCTCACATAGTAACTCATTATCTCGGTTTCATGTCCCTGTGAAAAGTATTTCCTGTATCCAAGGAGAAGTAAAAAAACGAACTTGTTTGTTTGCCTGTTTTGTTTGTTTGTTTCTGCTTTCAGGCCCCAAATTCAGCCCCAGCTCATAAAAATTGTTCTGGATCAGTTAGAAACAACTTGATTGCATTATAAATTTAATCTGCCTTTCCTCCATCTAAAGCTAGGAGAGGATTTGTCGGAAAGAGCGCCGCAGGACGAACGACTCGACTCAATATGAGCACATCGTTCTCCTTATAGGCGCTACGAATGGAGCCAATATGGCTAAGTCGCGTCCCCTTCAGCCGGACTATTGGCTGGACCCAAAGTAATTACTGCAATCAATGTGATTGTTCATGTGTCCTTCATCTTTATTCACAACCATTCTACATTTATAGTGATCCTAAAAGTAAAACATGTTTACATCTTGACTATTGGTCAAACAGCAGAGCTACAGAAATAGCAGCTATCATCCCCCCCCCCGTGTGTGAAGCTAACAGTTTCTCAGGCAAAGTTTTGCAGGTGGACAAAGTTCTATTTTCTACATTCCAAGGGAGGAAAGCAGGAATCTTGTATCAGTACTTCGAGACCTCTTCAGGATTAGCTACAAGGACAGACTCTCACAGCTCCTTCACAGTTGCTCATTAGTCTTATCAACATGGGTTGTTCACTGACAGTAAATCACGACCTTTTTCTGTGGGAAAACTCTCCACAAGGACTTTATACAATATCATAACAAGGTCTAAGAAGAGTTTAAAATTAATGGAATAAATATGTGCAGTTTCTATAGCAGGAATCAACCTAGCCAGTTTCCATGCACTGCGTGACACACTGCTGTCATTAGAGGAGAAAAATCCCATCTCTGCTGTCAACAGTGTGAGTTTTTCTTCAGTTTGTCCCACTTCCGGTGCTTCTTTGGAGCTGTGCCTGCCTTCATCAGCAAACAAGTAACCATCTAATGGAAAACATGATGACCAGCATCCTGCAGATATTTGTGTGAGTAAACTTTATTCTCTGTAACCCCAGTGAAAACAAACTGCAGATGGTGAGGTCCTTTCAGCAGCTGCTTCATTCTTTGTAGAACTGATGTCTAAACTCTATAAAATTATGTCTCCTTTCATATGATTTAGGTTTGATGAAATAAGCCAGTCCATGAAGAAGGGTTATCCTAGGAAGACAGTCAATGATTTTCCAGGAATTGGCCAGAAGGTTGATGTTGTTTTCCAACAGAAAGGTAAATTAAATGAGCATTTAAGTAAAAACAGTTTACTTGTAAAGAGCATAAATTCTGGAGTTATGATGAATGTCATTATTGCTGTGTCCTGAAAAAGATAGAACTGAATATATATTCTCCTCTGTGTAGAGGCGATTCTTTGTCAGAATTAAGCTCTTTCTTGTATCTTCTCCTGTTCTTATTTGACTATTGTGGCCTTGTCCCTTTCACATCATACCAGTATTTTGTCATCAAAATGACCCTCCAGCCCCAGTGACTAAATGCATTATCTCCTCCTAATCTGTCTTTATAGCATAACAATTAGCATTTCACCAGTGACCATTTTTTTAAATCTATGAATAACATCCTTCACATATCAGCTCTTATTCAAATAATTTATTCAATTACCATGTCATGGGTAGCACAACCTTTGCTCTGCTAACACAAAACATGTGCTTCAAGGGCAGATATATCTGAGCTTTTTACATGCTTATTACATGCTGCCACCACACATAGAGCAAACTTCTCACAACATCAGACAAAACCTATACAGTCATGGCCATATCCTCTCCACATACTTCCTCTACATTCAATTCCGGAAGCAGACCCAAAACACACAGGTAAATTGGACTTGATGATCTTGGAGGTCTTTTCCAACCTCTATCTTTCCATGATTCTATGATTATAAATGCCTGGCCATACTGCCTGCATGGTTATATCCGCTATATCTGCTGCATGGATATACCTGAGGACATGATCTTAGTGGTATTGGCTTGTCCTCCCACTCCCTAGTTTTCACACGTCTGTCTGGTTTACACATTTGCTGCATATTTGACTGAAAATATTCTCTTTGCTGTGTGCTTTTACAGTATCAGATGCAACAATCCCAACCTGAACTTTGCCTACTTGGTCTGGTATAAACAGCAAGAGTACCCTTATGTTGCCGCTATTGCTATGAGGATCCCACTGGCTTGGTTTCCATCAGGGAATCAAATACAGAGACTCAGATATGCTTATTCTCTGAACACCATAATCCTCTAGATCCCTAACAAAATTGAAACTTAAAATGAGGTAAAATGGTAGACATTTGGGTGAGATTCATCTAACAACTATACCTTTCTGTCTGTCTGCATGACCTTTCTGTCTGTCTACATATCTACTCTACATGAGTTAGGGAAAATCCCTGTACTGAAAGAAGAGAGTAGTTCTTCACTATATTCCTTATCTCATCTCATCCAAAGACTGTGCTGGGGCAAACCAGTATCTTCACCCCCTAGGAAAAACATCTCTTTACATATTAAGGCTAGTCAACTATCTTAGAGGAGCTAACTTTCAGACAGTTGAAGTTTGGTGATATTTATAGTGTTTTTCTATTTTTAAGTGTTCTAAAATAGGACATACTACTTTTATCCTCTCTGTTGGTTTGTTTGGGGTTTTTTTTGGTAAGATATACCAGTAGCTTTTAAAATCACCACAAGCCAGTGATAAAGTTGTTTGAAGGCACCTGTTTGATCTGATGATGCTGATGGAGTGACCATGATATCCTATAAGATAAGATCAGAACAACATGGAGTCAGGCAGGATGGAGACGTTTTCTTATCTTTTCCTGTTTTTCTGTCCTTAAACTGTTCTCCAGCATTCGATTCAATTGGTGGCTGTGTAGAAAGCACAGTTTGACAGCAGAACCACAGAAGCTGCCAAATTCCAAGTGTTTATACTCAGAGGCAAGACTACTCTGTCACACATTCGCTGTTCAGTGTGTAACACAATTGTAATTGAAGCTGCAAGAAAAGTAAATAAAATTGACTCACCAAGGAGATTATTCAATTCTTTATAATGCATGGGCAAGTTCCTCTGAGTTCAGATATGTAAACAAACATCATAGCTACTCTGTGTTCCTTCTTTTCTCAGGTGAAACATTGTTTCACCATTTATATAAACCTCTTGTCTCCAGGGAAGTTAATCTTTAATAGTGAAAAGCTGTTAACGAAGCTTTCTGACTGGCAGATTTGGCATTCAGCCTGTTCACACCTCACCTGCAAAAGTAAATAAAGCACTGAGTACTGCTTTTTCTTTATTTGTGAAAAAAAGCCTGAAAGGTCATTCACAACACAAAAAGACTTAACTTTTGACTAGTGGCAACATCTTGTCCACTCACTTTTCCCTCTACACTTGTAGTTTCTTTGGAGTAATAAGAATCAGAATGGAAGTGCCACGATAGAACAGAACAGAACCAAAACAGAAGTGCCACTCCAGTAATTGCTGAGTGCTTAGTGCCTTCATCTTTCCCATCATCATGATGTCCCTGCTTTCAGGGACATTTCTATGATTCTACGATTCTATGATCTGAGCCAGGAGCCTGACTAACATAGAATTATGTTTATCACCTCATCATATCCTCCAACCGCCCTAGAAAACTCCCAATATCACCTCTCCAATACTCTTTTATGGCACCTGTAGCTCCTTATAACACATCCCCATACTACATTTCAGCTACCATCTGAGTAATGCTGTGTGGTTACCCATGGGCTGCCCAGCCACTGGCCCCACAGACCAGCCAAAGGATGAATTATTGGCCTTCTCATTAATAGGTTATTTTTGTTTTTTCTCCTTTGGGGAGCTGCTATTTTCCACACACATCCCCACCCCCCCCCCACACCCACCTCCCCCCCAAAAAAACCAAAACACCAAAAAAAACCCCAAAACAAAAAACCCAAACATAGAAACTACTACATCTCAGTTCAGCTTAACTGAACATGGCCAGTATTTTCAGTTAACATGGGACCAGATGGACACACAAATATATACACAAAAAAACAGGATTCCACATGGTCAAGTTAATATAATTGTCTTGATGTTTTTACTAGTCATAGTTCTTGCTTTCCACTGAACATTTCCATTTAGTTTTGTATTTACTGTTGACCCAGAGGAGTTTGGAAGGTCAGACAAGGTAAGTCGGAAAAGACTTCTGAAAAAAAGGAGAAAACTAATCCACAGTAGTCTTTCCATTTATTTCATATCACCAAGAATAGGTGGTAATTTGCCTCTTGGCCAGTTAAAGTTTCTTTAAAAGCTGTTTTTCAACTGGACCATAAGATGATGATGATGAAACTGCTTTAGGAAATTAGGAAATTATGCATCCTAATGTAATGTGTTGCTGGTAGACTGTTCTGAAATTCTTGCTTGCTTCTCTGCCTGCAAGAACCTGGTGCCTAGCACTGGCATGGGAGTGCTTTAGCTACCAGTGTGTAGCAGGAGCTATCAAACACCTGCTAGAGAAGAACTTTAAACCCATGTCTTCCCCTTACCCTTTGAAGTGAGCAACTTAACCCCTGTGTTGTTGGGTGACAGACAGATACCACAAAAGCCTTGATAAAACTGTTAATGATTCTTTTTAAGGGTTTGATACCTTAAAGGAATAAAAATAAATAAATAAATGTATTTTAAAAGAGACAAACATGAAAGCTTACATATGGAGAAAAAACTTGTCATTAGCTGGATGTACATAACCAGTCTTCCTTGCATTTGCTCAGACTTCATGCCTCTTGTTGCTAAATCCCAAATCCTGGTACCAGAAAAGGAACTGGCAAGGCCAGTATTTAAACACTGATAGTGAATATGCCATTTGAACAGCTTATAAAGTTTGATCCTTTTAGAACACGGAACCTTCAGACCTACAAGAGCCATACCCAAAGCTGAAGCCCAGTACAGCCGTTGCAAACACCAAGAGAGGACTCTGGCAGAAAAATATAGATGAGCTGCAAACACTGTGCTTGGCTAAAACAGGGGACAGTACTTCTCTGAATGCTACAAACACAGCCAGAGACCCTTGCAGGATGAGCACTCTTAATGACAGCCATCCCAGTGACAATAGTGAGCACAGACGGACCTGAAGGTTTCAGATGTGGGTTCTGTGATTGTAGCAGTGAATCATAGCTTGTCATGGTCTTTCTTCATTCTTTAATTAAATCATCTTGGGGTGAGATGGGTGTTGTCTGTTGGTTTTGATTTGTTGGGTTTTTTTGTTTGTTTGTGGGGTTTTTTTTGTGTTTTATTTTTGTGTTTGTTTTGTTTTGGTTTTGTCATGCATCATGAGCTCTCTGTGTTTTTATGATATGCAGACACTGTGTCTTGCAACCTTTCAATAAGTGAATAGACACGGATGAGTGTGTGTATGCTTCCATAAAAGCGCATTGCCTATGGGTGCATGGGGGTCTATGCAGCCCCCGTGGGGCTCTGCAGTCCTGAAAGGGATAAAAGAGTAGGGGATCTCACCAGCTGCATGTAAATGCCTTTTGTTTATTTTATTATAAATGCTGCTTGTAGAACTGAGGGCAATACAGCCTCCACATCTGTGTTTAAAACCACAAGGTTTAAAACCATCAAATAAGAAGCCAACATGAATTCTCAAACACTAGGTAGGAGGTCGGTAACTCAGGCTTTTGATATATTTATTGACTGTGGGATGTCTGTTTGACTTTGGACTGATGAAGGTGGGCGGTCACTTTTGGAGCCATTCCTGAAGATACTGAAGATTAGTCCAGACCGCAACAACAATAACAAAAAATCAAATTCTTGCAAGCGGATGGAGGTATAAACCTTACATTGGAGAGTGCAACACGCGCTTCCCACGGCATGATCCCGCAGGTACCGGCAGGCACACCCCAATGTCCCGCATACCCGGGACTCCCAGTCTGGAAGCCGAAGGTCAGAGCTGCCACCCAGTGGTCACAGCTGCCATCCAACGGTCACAGCTGCCATCCAACGGTCACAGCTGCCACCCAGTGGTCAGAGCTGCCATCCAGCGGTCAGAGCTGCCATCCAGAGGTCACAGCTGCCACCCAGTAGTCACGATTGCAACCCAGTAGTCACGGCTGCCACCCAGCAGTTACAGTTGCTATCCAGCAGTCACAGCTGCCTTCCAGGGGTTATAGCTTCTACCCACTGGTCACAGAGGCAACCCTGCAGTTACAGCAGACACCCAGTGGTCACAGCTGCCACTCAGTGGTCATGGCTGCCACTCAGTAGTCACGACTACCAGCCAGTGGTCATAGCTGCCACCCAGTAGTCACAGCTGCCACCCAGTAGCTACAGTTGCTATCCAGCAGTCACAGCTGCCATCAAGCAGTTACAGATGCTATCCAGGGGTCACAGCTGCTCCACCACCTGCTCCAGGTTTGCTCCCAACATCTCAGCTTCTTAGATGTTTAATTGTGTGGTTTCACAGCTCATAATTTTCCAAATAGGAGTTTGCATGAAGACATTTTCAAGACAGTAACACTTAAAACCTGAAAATAAAAAATGCTTTATTAAATTTATTAATAGTGTAATTTAAATTAAATAAACTGAAAAGTGTGTTTACCATACAGCTGGTGATTCAATATCACCAATGAGAAAACATATACAAAGCCATAAATAGTATACCAGAAACTATGTGATGAAGGACAGAGACTTAAATTGTCAGCAATTACTATGAGAACTGCTAAATGGCTGTTCAGTGACTCTTGAAATGAGTGGACATCACCTGGATTATTAAGAAGGACCAGTAACTTTTTTTTTTTTTAAATGAATGTTGTGTCCTATTTGTATTTCAAATCTTTTATCTCAGTTAAAAGTTCAACGAGCACTTTCTAATAAGCTGTCACGGTTTAGGGTCAGAGCAGCCCAGACCGTTAACAGACACTCTCTTTTAACCTCCCTCCCTCCCCAAAGGGGAGAGAAAAGGAATAAGGGAGAGAGACTTAGTGATTTGAAAAGGAAACTAGAATAATTTTAATGAAAATGAAAATAATATTGAAGTATATACAAATATGTACAAAATCAATACCGAACCCAACCCCCCTGATGGTAATTGCGTCACCATCACTGGTGCTGTGGAGGAGCTGGATTCTGGCACTGGGTTTCAGGAACAGGATCGAAGTGAGAGAGCGAAAGAGCAAGCGAGAGAGACAAAGCAAGAGAGCGAGAGAGGAAGCCAGCGAGAGAGAGAGACCCTCTGGACCCCCGAACTTTATATACTGGATATGACGTATATGGGATGAAATGCCCCATTGGTCAGTTTGGGGTCACCTGTCCTGTCTGCTCCTCCCCGCAGGTGCAGTCTTTCACTTTTCTGCACCCCTCAGTGCAATACACAAGTTCTAACAGTAGCCTTGGTCTGCATTCCGTCATTGGTATTAACTCTAAACATGAGGTGTTATCACTGCTAGAAGCAGACACTGTCTACAAAACATGCTGCTAACTTCAGAAAGCGCAGCCAGTTAGAAAACCTGAGCTGAAAAGTAAAACCACTGAACAGAATTTGTTTGGCTTTCACTCAAACCAGGTGAGTTTGAGTGAAAGCCTATATAAGCCATCATAAGCCTATATGATTCTGCCAGAAATTACTAGTAATTCAAATTAAGGGAAGATCATTGTATAGATAGGGATATACTTATATAACACCATGTATTTTCAGTTAGATAAAGAGGGGGGAACCTCATCAATGTCTATCAATATGTTAAGGGTGAGTGTAGAGAGGATGGAGTCAGACTCTTCTCAGTGTCATCCAATGGCAGGATGAGGGGCAATGGGTGCAAGTTGGAGCACAAGAGGTTTAGGGTCAATACAAGGAAAAACATTTTACAGTGAGAGTGACAGTGTTCTGGAACAGGCTGCCCAGGGAGGTTGTGGAGTCTCCATCTCTGGAGACACTTAAGACCCGCCTGGATATGTTTCTGGGTGACTTGGTCTAGGTGATCCTGCTCAGGCAGGGGGGTTGGACTAGATGATCTTCTAGGTCCCTTCCAGCCCCTAACATTCTGTGATTATGTGATTAATCTCTTATTAAAAGAAGGAATGGTCAGTTCCACTGTGTTGTAAGTCAAGCAAGTGGGGTAGAAGACCAGCTCATCTGAACAAGTAACTCCTTGTGGAGCTCAAGAGGAAAAAAAAGTTGTATCATCTCTGAAAGGTCAAGCTTCACAGTAAGAGTACGGAGCTGTGGTTCACATATGCAGGGATAAGACACGAAAAACCAAAGCTCAACTAAAGTTCACCAAAGCTTAACTAAAGTTCAAACTGACTAGTATTGTGTCAGACAACAAGAAGGTCTTGTACATCAATAAGAAGAGGACATCCAAGAAAAATAGCAAGGCTGGTAAAAGGACTGGAAGGTATATTCTGTGAGGAACACCTAAGGACTTTGGTTATGTCCATTTTGGAGAAAAAGAGGTTGAGGGGTGACATCATTACTCTCTACAGCTTCCTCAGGAAGGGAAATGGCGAGAGATGTGCTGAGCTCTTCTCCCTGGAATCCAGTGACTGGAAGTGTGGGAACAGTTCAAAATTGCAGCAGGGGTGGTTCAGACTGGGCTTTAAGAAGCATTTTTTTACCTATAGGGTGTGCAAATACTAGAGCAGGCTTCCTAGAGAGGTGATCAATGCCTCAAGCCTGTCAGCATTTAAAAGACATTTGGAAGGTGCATATAAAATATTTTCTAACTTTTCATCAGCCCTGATGTGATCAGGTAGTTGGACTAGATGGTCACTGGAGGTCCTTCCCAGATGAAATTGTTCTATTCTGTTCTAATCACATTTTGGCATAAGAGTTGCTATAAATTAAAAGCAAGTGGTCCACATTGAACCCACAAATGTTAATGACAAGCAGAGATGTTTGCTTGTACTTATGTTGGTATTTCAGAGTTGATTTGACAATGGGATTGAGTTGGTTCACAATTAATGTATCAATGTGCTACAGTTAACACAGCCCAGATAGCCAAGCCTGTGATGCTTTGGACATTCAAACATCTCGGGTATTGACAAAAACAGTTCTGGTAACATAGATTTCAAAGTTGGCTAATGATGTGTCCTGGTTTTGACTGTAATTAAGTAGATTTTCTTCCTAGTAGCTTGTACAGCACTGTGGTTTAGATTTGAGATGAGAATAAAGTTGATAACACACCGATGTTTAGGTTGTTGCTGAGGACTGCTAACAGTAAGTCACCAACACTTTTCAGATTCTCATGCCGCCCTGACAGCAAGTCAGCTATGTGGTGCTTAATTGCCAGCTGAGGTTAAACCAGGACACTGAGGTGTGATAGGGGAGTGATAGCCATCAATGCAATGAAGAAAGGAGGAGGAGTCAGTCTTGTTTTACAAATAACGAAATATAGAAAGAGAGGAAATGGCCTCAAGTTGTTCCAGGGGAGGTTTAAGCTGGACATTAAGAAAAATTTATTAACAGAAAGAATTGACAATTGTGGTGCTTGACATGAAATGACATGGTTTTGTAGTGGACTTGGCAGTGCTGGGTTAACAGACCAATGATCTTAAAGGTCCTTTCCAACCTAAACAATTCTGTAATTCTAAAGTGTTAAGAAAGTCCCCGTTAAATAAATTTTAAAAATATATTATTTTTTTTTTAATTCAGAAAAACAAAAATTAGTTATTAAACAGTTAAGAGCAGAAAGGGTTGTGAGTGGTTTTTTTCAAACTATAAATAACTTGTCTAGAGCATGACAAAACTAAAAAGAGGATTGGTAACAGTCAGGCAAGCAGTTTTTCCCGTGGCAGGTAGCAATAGCTACTGACATGCATTCAACAGAAAACATGTTTTGCAGATGTTCAGAGGTATCAGTCCACAGCAGATGGTGCTCACTGAGGTTTACAGGCCATATTCTCCAACATCAGGAACTGCTTCTGGGAGCTCTGTTCAGAAATCAAACATCCAGGGCAAGATGCAGTTGCCTACATCTATAATCACAGGGCTGACTACTTAATGCTGAAGAATCAGACACCCAAGATATCAACAAAGACATGATACAAAACAAATGGGAGCCCATGTATTTTTGGATAAGCACCTGGAAGTCATCTGGGACACTGCAAGTCGGATGTACTTATATGTGGGCAATTGAACCTTCTCTTCAAGGTAGCTTTGATTCGAGCTTCAGACACTGATTTGATATCTAAACCTAATATAGCTGTCTACATATAAATTAGTAAATGGAGAGGTAATTAATACACTGAAAGAGCCTAGATAACTGATCAAACCTAGTGGATGAAGGAAAAACTGTGGAACTGGAATTCTGTAAAGCCTTGGACACTGTTTCTCTCATCATTCTCATGAAAAACCCTGTCTGCTCATGGTTTGGATGGGCGTGGATACGCTCTCTTGGGTAAAACACAGGCTGAATGGCTGAGCCAAAAAAGTGATGGTGAATGGAATTAAATCCAGCTGAAGGCTGGTCACAAGTTGCGTTCATCAGGGCTCAGTATTGGGACCACTTCTGTTTAACATTTTTATCAATGATCTTGATGAGGAGATAGAATACAGCCTCAGTAAGTTTGCAGATGACATCAAGTTGGGTGGGAGTCTATATCTCCTTAAAGGTAGGAAGGCTCTTCAGAGGGACCTGGACAGGATGGATTAATAGGCTGAGAGCAATTGTATGAGGTTCAACAAGGCCAAGAGCCAGGCCTTGGGTCACAACAATCCCAAGCAATAATACAGACTTGGGGAAGAGTGACTGAAAGGCTGTCTGGCACAATGGGACCTGGGGGTACAGGTCAACAAGTGGATGATTATGAGCCAGCAGTGTGCCCAGGTGACACAGGTGGCCAGGAAGGACATTGGTGTTCTGGCTTGTATTAGAAATAGTGTGGACAGCAGGACCAGTGAGGTGTCTCATCCTCTGTACTCAGCATTGGTGAGGACACACCTTGAGTACTGTGTTCAGTTTGGGGCCACTCAATGCAGGAAAGAAATCAAGTGCTGGAGCAGGTCCAGAGGAGACTAACCAAGACAGTGAAGGGCCTGGAGAACAAGTCTTATGAGGAGTAGCTGAGGGAAATGGGGCTATTTAGTCTGCAGAACAGGAAGCTGAGGGGAGACCTTCTCTCTCTCTACAGCTACCTGAAAGGAAATTGTAGAGAGGTAGGTGCTGGTCTCTTCTCACAAGTAAGTAGTGACAGAACAAGGGGGAGGTTTAGAATGGACATTAGTAAAAAGTTTTTTCACTGAAAGTATTATCAGGCATTGGAATAGGCTGTCCAGGAAGGTGGTTGAGTCACCATCCCTGGATGTGTTTAAAAGCCATATAGATGTGTTGCTTGGGGCTATGGCTTAGTAGTGGACTTAGCAGAGTAGGGTTAATGATTGAGCTTGATGATCTTAAAAATTTTTTCCAACCTAGATGATTCTATGAAATGTGTCTATTCTTATATGTCTTCTGATGCAATGAGTCACCTTTAAGGCTGCTACCCCAGTTTTGGAAATCCTATACTCTGTCCTGCTGTAAGATAAAAAAAAATGTGTGGGTGTAATTTTGTGTTTGAACTTAACTCTCCAAATTTATCATCCTCAGACCTAAAACATTAAACACCAATTCTGTGTTTTTAAAACTCTGTGAGTCCTGTTACAGCTTTATGTAAGTGTGGAAGTATCCCAAGGGTCTTTTCCAAGCTCAATGATTCTATGGTTCTTTTTCTAGACTTTTCCTATTATGTAAATGCAAAACAACTCAGCTCAGCAATACAAAAATATTCCAATAAACACACCAGTGCTGGCCTTTTGAAGATCACCAACATCGCCTCAGAAACTCCTGGATGCAGAACATCATTAGATTTCTGCCGCCTGGGACAAATTCTAATGAAGTGCAATGAGAAATCCTTTCTGACTGCTTCCTAAAAACTGCATTTGAAGGCAACAGGATGACATAATAGGAAAACATTGTAGAAGCTGTGAACAGCCAGACCCTTTCTCAATGGAACCAGCAGAAAAGTTCTAGGTAGAGAAGTTCTCTGGAGGAAGAACCTCTCTTGTGGATTAAGCAGCCCTAAGCAAGACAGATGAGCAGAGCAGAAAATATTCAGACGCATCCAGTGTTTATTCATTGGAGTTCAGTCTCCAGCCTCTTCATTTGGACTTCTAATTAACACATCATGTTTTCGTGAATGAAAAGGTGATGATAAAGCAGAATCTATTTGCCACTTCTCCATTTTAGTGTCAAAGAACTTACTGAGTGATCTTATGAAAGAGGCCTGACACAGTAACTACATGCGGAGGTGGGATTGGAGATACATGCAGACGACTCAATATGAGCTGCAACATGCACCCATTTTATTTTAGGATTTGCTGTATTTTATAGGGTTTATTATCAGCACAACTTACAGAATTAGACACTAGTTGGTTCTGCTCGGTTAGTAACAGTGCTATTATTGGTTAGTAATTGGAAACATTCAAAGTTAACAAAGGCATCACACCTCTTACTTTTGTTCTACTTTGTGATCAGTCCTTCCTATCTTTCTTCCCCTTGTGATCTAACTTGTTTACTAAGTTCCAAGGTGAGTGTCCTTGTAATTCCTTTAGCCTTAGTACATCAGTTTCTCACGCTATGCTTGTTTCAGCTTCAGAAAAGATAAAATTGTGCATCGCTTCCAAGGAGCCATGCCCATACTCACGTAGCCATCCACCAACAACTACACAATTATTTAGTTGGACATGGTGAAAGAGGATTTGCACATCACTCATTAAAACACTAGAGAAGCATAATATAAAGAATGGTTATGAAGTCTAGTGCTTTTTGTTGTCATCCTGTTGTCACAGTTGTTTTCATTAAACAACAACAAAAAAACCCCCCATACAAACAAAAAAACCCACACCTGCATTTAAACATATACACCTTTCATATGCCTTCCTTTGTGTTTTTTTATGTCAATCACAAATTTTCTTCACCAGAAATCACTCCAGATAGGACTCTTTAGATGACTGCCCTGCCAAATAAACCTGACCAATGGATCAGGCTTATAGAAAAACTTCAAATGTTGCACCCCACCCAACCCATTTTAACCCCTAGCAGCACAGCACACTCATATCTAGAAAGATAAGACATATTTAGTCACTGAGTTCATGTTGCCACATACCAGTGAACATAGTTGTTCTGGACAGGTGTATTTATCAATTATGTCATGTCCATTTTTCTATTGCTGTATACCTTACCATAAAATCTGAGGATAAATACTGAAAACAAAGAACTTTTAGTGTAACCTGATCATACTTAGGAAGGATGAGGCCCTCCCATACATGGAAATTGTGGAGAAAGAATTTTTATCAAGAAAGACCTCTTCATAGATGTTATTTAAAGCATCCACTTGGAGCTTCATTTAGGGAGGACAACTTTTGGTTGAAACGTCCTATCCCAGGCCTGGGCACTTATCAAGATGGAAATGGTCTTGTATGGGCACACTGCCCCTTCATATGAGGTCTGCTTCTTGATAGACTTATGGGTTTTTGGCTTCAAATCAGAAATTACTTACTGGGAGCATCTGTGGAACACTGGAGCAAAGCAACATAAATTGCTGAATTCTTAAGTACCTGGTTTGGGTCAAAAGATGTCTGTCTCCAGAAAGGGACTGGGGAACCTAGACCTTTAGAGGACCATCCTTTAGATTAATCTGTCTTTCATTTTGTTTTTATTTTTGGGTAATATTCTGTAGCTTAACAATGAACTATAGGAACCCTCTGTTTTACCTCCCCTATCCCAACCCTTACTTACTACGGGTACTACTTTCTTTACAGCATCATGTTTTAATGATACAGTTGGTCCCTTACCTCCTGAGACTAGCCTTATACCTAACTAAACTATTTGCTTTAAATTGTGCAAAATGAAATAATCATGACTGTAAAATGTTTATCAGTCAAACCCATAAATCTAGGCTGTGAAAGTCATTATGGTTTATGGAATTCAGAGCAGCTGGTCAAACACATTGCATAATTTTCATATCATAAATTTAACAAGTCACATTTGAAACCACTTCACTTACTGCTATTATCACTAGAGAGCTGTTACAGTTTCATTCCTCTGGTGATTAGAAACCTACTTGTTATTTCTCTCTGGTTTGTTTTTTTTTGTAGTGTTGTTTTTTTCTTTTCATGTTATTTTCTATATCTTATATATTCAAATGTCTTACCTGTAGTTTAATGTCTGGGATATACTTGAAGAACTTAATCATGTCTCCTCTTCATGCCAACAATGCATATCACCGCTGTTCACTAAGGGTATTTGGACTGTAGTGAAATTAGAAGTTCTCTCATTACACAGACATACAAAATGGCTCCATATCAGAAAGCAGGGAATCTTTTCCATTACAATTTAGAAGATTTAGCTCAGCTGACACCAGTAAGGGTGACAATAAATAGAAGTTCATTTTACTATGTGACAAACATCTGTGGAATTAGGCTATGGTTATGTTAAAACAAAGCAGTTATTAATTACTTTACAACATATTGTAAATTACCTCTACTAACAAACTTAGGCTTTTAAAAGTTACATTTTTTAAATTACATCAGTGTATATTTTATCTATTATTAATATGCATTTAGATATCACAATTATTAGTGGCATGCCTTTCCTGAGTCAAAACTTTAACATTTTCCTCACTTTTTCAGTTTGTCATCTAAACCTAGACTTTTTTCCAAGAATCTGTCTTATTTTCTACAGAGTATTAATAGATACACTACATAACATTTGATTTCTTCAGCTTTAAGTGTCTTGAGTGATATTACCCCACAAATATTTCTGCTTCATGGGACAGGAAAAGCTGCTACAGTGATAAGCTTAGGAACAAGAGGTAAATCATGCAATCATAAAGTCTTAGGATGTTTTGGGTTGGAAGGAACCTTTAAATGTCATTTAGTCTAAGCAGGGACATCTTTAAAGAGACCAGGTTGCTCAGAGCCCCATCCAACCTGACCTTGAACATTTCCAGGGATGGGGTATCTATCTGTTCCTGTGTTTCACCATCCACACTGTAAAAAAAATTCTGCCATACATATAGTCTAAATCTACCTTATTGTAGTTTTAAACCATTGCCCCTTGTCCTGTCACCACTGGCCCTGCTAAAAGACTGTCCCCATCTTTTTCATGGGTCCCTTTTAAGTACTGAAATGCTGCAAAAAGGTGTCCCCAGAGCCTTCTCTTCACCAGGCTGAGCAAACCCAAATCTATCAGCCTCTCTTCATCAGACAGGTATTTCAGCCCTCTGATCATTTCTGTGGCCCTCCTCTGACCTAGTCCAACAGGTCCACTTTTGTCCTCAGTCTCTAAACTTACTGAATTTTACATCCCATACTCCCTAAGCACATGCTGCTAATAAATTGGTGGTGGATTACTCTGATGATTCAGAACAAAAATTCCCCAACCATTGCTTCATTTTTCTTCCTAAGCACAGCCATGTTCTACTTCCCTGTGATACACTCTTCAGCTTTTGAAACTGCTACTTCTCATCATTATTAACTGCATTGTCCTTTGAAGGTGTTAACTTGCACTTTGTTGCTGCTTACGGTTTTGACTAGTCTGACTTCCCTTTTCCAAAAACAAGCATAGCTGAAACACCTACATACCAGAAACACAACATTCCTGGGCCACCACTTTCCCTTGGGGATGCACATGAATGAATGACACTGAGTGATATGACTAGGTTTTACAGTTCTTCTGCTTTTTTTGTCTGGGAAGGTTAATTATATTCATAGTAGCTGGTATGGGGCTATGTTTTGGACTTGAGCTGAAAACTGTTAATAATTCAGGGACGTTATTGTAAGCACAGTGCTTACATAACATCAAGGCCTTTTCTGCTTCTCACACCACCCCACCAGCAAGTAGGCTGGGGATGCACAAAGAGTTGGAAGAGGAAAGTGTTGGAAGCTGCGACAGCTGACACCAACTGACCAAAGAGATATCCTATACCATAGGATGTCATGGTTAACATATAAAGCTGGGGAAAGAAGGATGAAGAGAGTCCATTCAGAGTTTAAATTTTTGTCTTCCCAAGTAGCTGCTATACATGACGGGAAGTGACAAGGAAAGCCATGGACCTGATGAAGCGGGTCCAGAGGAGGGCAACAGAGATGATCAGTGGGCTGAAACACCTCTCCTACAATGACAGGCTGAAGGAACTGGGACTGTTCAGCCTGGAGAAGAGAAGGCTCCCAGGAGACTTTATAGCCACCTTCCAGTACCTGAAGGGGGCCTACAGAAATGCTGGAGAAGGGCTGTTTACAAGCTCCTGTAGTGAAAGAATGAGGGGTAATGGGTTTAAATTAGAGAAGAGTAGATTTAGACTGGATATCAGGAAGAAGTACTTTACCTTGAGGGTGATGGATCAGTGGAATAGGCTCCCCAGGGAGGTGGTTGAAGCACCATCCCTGGAGATATTCAAGGTGAGATTGGACAAGTCTCTGAGCAGCCTGGTCTAGTTGAGGGTGTCCCTGCTCACTGCAAGGGGGCTGCACTAGATGACCTTTGGAGGTCTCTTCCGGCCCTAATCATTCTATGATTCTAAGTGGTGAATGAATTTCTTGTTTTTCTTCTTCCATGTTCAGCTTTTGATTTACCCATTAAACTTCCTCTCACTCCATGAGTTTTCTGACTTTTGTTCTTCTGAGTCTCCCCCCTATCTCACTGGGGGTGGTGGAATAGTGAGAGGGCACCTGTGTGGGGCCTAGTTGCCAGATGGGATTAAACCACAAAAGTACTTTGTGTATCAAAGCACGTTCTATGTTACCTAACAAAGCTTGCTGCCAACAGCATCACGTGGTTTAATACGGAAATACAAAGATGAGTTACAAAGGGGGAGGAACACTAAATACAAAGATGATGTTTGTGAACCCAAGGGTTTCATTCTGAAAGTAAATATGAAGTTTGAGGAAACCATTACCTGTGCCAAACATTGCAAATCCATCCTGACACATCCCTCTTTATACCTGCACTTGCAAGTAAAGGAGTGTTCTTTCACAGGCTTAAGCTCTGGAAATATACACATAGAAAGAATGTTTCCTTGGAGCAATCTTGCCATTTTCCCTAAAAGTGCTTTAGTGTGCAAAGCTAAGTAAGCGTAAAGAAATGTGAAGAACATGGATCTTTTTTAAAAAAAGTTGTTTGGATTCTTCCTTTGTTTATAGCACTGTAAATCTCATGCAGCCCCACTGGAGCTGAAATAAAACAGGTGGAAGTGACCTGAAGAATATAACCTACCAAAGGAATGAAAACACACCTCAATTAAACGTTGGCTTCTGGACATGTCCATGAACATCTTGGTGTTGACTGTGTCCAGCAGCAAGGTGCCTCTCCCATGTTCTAAGTCCAAAAGGTCTCACCATTAATAATTTAGTTAGCTAGCAATTCTAGGTCTCTTCTTGCCTAGCACATAAAATAATTTCTTGGCTACAGAACTGTACCCAGCTTGTCCACTTTTGTCTCTCAAACTGTGCCTTCAATAGTAGCACCTGAAAGGTGTCTTAATCTTGGAAAAAGTTCTGAAATGGAGGATACAATCCCCGTTATGGAGGAAAGCATGACCTATGACTTAACAATTTCTACTGTTTATTTCAGGTGATTGAAGTATTTTCTATGGTCTATTTTAGAATAGGCTAAATAATTTCCTAGTGGTGTTTGTCATTCTCATGAATAAAGAAAGCACACATGACCAGCTAACATTACAGGAGTACCTTAATCATGAGCTTGTAGACACTGATGTAGCAATCTGACAGAGTGAAGTTCCCCTGGTGAATGATTCATGTTCATCTACCCACTCCTACTCTAATGTACCCACAAAGGAAAGACAGAAAAATCCCGTGAAGGTGTTTAAATTAATCTGGCATAATGTTGAATGACTGGAATCACAATGTAGAGAATAAAAATGTATTTTGAAGAATAAATATGGAGGAATGATGCAGTACCTAACAGGGTCTGCTGGTAAAATTTAAACTTTCTAGCAATTTCTAAGTTTGTATTTTATAAGGATCTCAGATTTTGTCCATGAACAACTAAATTACAGTTTACAGTTTACTTACAGCAGAAAGTGCAGATGAGCTGATAAGAATAGAGGTGTGACATCAAACCATGCAAGATCAAGGGGTTATTCTCAGTTGCTTATTTCACTGATTGTATAAAGGATGTGAATAAAGAAATTTTCCTATTGCTTTGTCAGTAGGTTCAACAAGAAGAAAGAGAATTTGAAGATTACTGACGCTGTAGGTAGGGGATTGAGGTCATGGTAATTTCTCATAAATGAGCAACTACATGTTTAGAAAGAAAACAGTAGATTTTAATTTTGTTGCTATAAATTTGTCAAAATGTATAGGTTTTCATTATAATTAACATTCCTAAATGTTAATTATAATTAGGAATCAACATTCCTAAATGTTAATTCCTCCATTATCTTAATGCAAATCGTTAAGTACCCATGACTATTTAATTGCTGTTCATTGTAAAATAGATTACCCAAATTCACATTCAAACAAGTATGTACATCTGAAGAATAAAACCAATAAAATGACATCTCATTTATGATTCATTTATGACATGTCATTTAATGAAATGCTGTGAAGCAGAAAATACAAAAGAGGATCTCTTATTATTGTCTTTGAATTCAGAAAAATTATTATCACGTGCTGGAAATAATTACACTTATGAATATTTTAACACAAAACTAATGATTTTATCATTGAAAGTTCTGCTGCCAAGTCAGGCAGCACAACTCATGCACTGTGAGTGGTATGACAAATCACACTTGACTAAGATTAGTCAAAGTAAATAGTCTGGAAGCAAACACAGTTTATAACTGCGTCTTTGGTAAGTCTGTGAAGAATGAGTGTATTTATTAACAATCTAATGTTCAGCTCTAAGTACACTGAAGGTCTGTACACAACCCATAACAAAATAATTTAGAAATCTTAAGTCTGGTTGTATCTGTGTAACTCTTGTAAAATATAGAGTTGTGGAACAGGGCCATAAAAAGTTATTTGGGAATATGACTAAGATTCACAATGGGAAATTCAACCCCAAAATATTTTATTTTGACCACAGAAGGCTGACACCCTCACTAAACACTGATTAACTTAAGAAGTGCTGGGATTTCTCAGGAGGGAACTGGAACTTTGTATGAATAGGTCCTAATTAGATGAAGTGCTTGCTCCACTGTTTCATGTAACACAGCTGCACATCTATTGAATTTTCTGGACTGGATTTTAATGAAAGTTCATTAACATTTCTCTCCTCCTTGTTGGGTTTTTAGAAAGGGTAGAAGAAGAAGGATTATTATTATTCTTCCACTAAATTTTAATTAAAAGGCACTAAAATGATGTATCCTAATTTCTGCAGATTGCATTCTTCTGGATACAGTCCAGAAAGTAGGCACTAAGATTGTTCTGGGTCTATTGAGTAAGAGGGCAGTCAAACAAAACCAATTAGTTTACCATGAAAAGCATTCAGCCACAGCAAGTTCATCCAGCACAAATGTCAAATGCAAATACTTTAACAAAAATTGATATACAAGAGAAAGGGGTCAATACCTCTGATATGCTGAACTGCAGAGACTACAAGTTAGAGCTGACCATTCAGATACAACTTAAAGTTGTCCTTTTTTTGTGGTTGTAGTCTTGTATACACTTTCCTTCAATGGCTGGTTTAAGTTAATGCCAAATCTACATCATGTTAATGCACAGGGATGAGCCTGTAAGACCATAAGGAGTTAAGCACTCAAGCCTTGTGTTGACATAGCCTCTTGAAGTTTTGACATTCTTGTTATCTCATTTCAAAGACAAGGAACTGATTATGCAAACTTCAATTTCCCTGTCAAGATATCCAAAGTCCCAGAATTGTTTTCCCAGTTTGAAAAAATTAGGCACCTTCCTTTTCAAAGCATAAAGAACATAATTGAATATACAACTTTATTTCAAGGAAAATGTCCAAATATGCAGAATCAAATCTTACAAACACTTACTATCAGGGGAGCTGCCTTACTGTCAAGATTACCACACAGGTGACAAGCACTATATGTTTGGAGCAATATACCTCAACTAAAGTCTCTCAGTAACAGAAACTTTTATTTGGACGTCAGATTTTTAATAACTTGCTTTGCTTCAATACTCAAGTAGACAATTTTCTAAGTGTCTTGGTGTTTTAATAATATAAAATATTTTGTCTGACCTGAAATGTTTAATTTCCTGTTTTTTTAAAAAACTTTAGGTACATATAGCTTTGAAAGATCATTTTGTAACAAAGGAAGAGACTATTTTATCTAAAAGTTGTAAAGGCCAAACTTTGGGGAAGCAATGAAATTATTTAATGAAATCAGACTGAGGTAAAAAAAAAATTCTATTCCACATGAAACTGCATTTTTTTAACATAACAATGACTTGCATGGGAGAGTCTACTCCATTCTATTTCTGTGCCTTTTTGAAATGCATTAGCAAGATTCATCATTCTCGATTTCTGTGTACGTGTACATTTGCACACATCATCACTTTCAAGTGGCCAGAGACAATGGGGGAAATTTGACTTGACAGAATCAGTGTTTGGAGTTAATTATTGTCTATTATCACAGAATTGCTATGGTTGGAAAAGACCTTCAAGATCATCAAGTCCAACCATTAACCATATTATGTCCAAGTGTTTCTTTCATCAACCTTAAAATACAATCACAACAACATTCTTCCTATAATATTTGATCCATCTATCATCATGTTGTCATTTCCACAATAATCTTAGGCTTGGGAGTAGACTCCATCTTATATAAGTAGGGGAATATCAAACATTTACAGGAAGATTGAATCACATCCATAGAGCCTGAGAAAGGCAGTGGGGGAAACTGCTGAGAAGGAAGTTGAAGATACAAAGTTAACAGATCATTTTTCTTAATTCAGTTAACCTCTGGACTATATTTTTTCCTAACCTTGCAACACAAGCCTGAAGGAAAAACTCATGTTGATTTTCCCTTGGCCAAGGTATTTGCAAACACTTTCACGGGCCTGGGAGTTACCAACACAAAGAAGGCAGGATCTTTGGATCCCAAAGTGTAGTGTCAGGCTCTGAAGACTGATGTAGACTTCATGGGCCAGATCCCAATCTCATCGCCCTGGCAAAGCCGTAGGACTCTGCAGATAGCCAAAGTCCAGTTAGTAGGAAGGAGTGAAGTAAGAAGCTGCTTGTTATCATCACGAGTGAAGTACCTGTGAAACAATGACTGTAGCCCTTACTTAGACAAACCAGATGGAAGGACAATTTGCCTGGAGGGTCCTGAATTAGCTCCCAGGAACTGATCTGGCTCCAGTGGGTTATTTCAGCTGTTTAAAAAGGCAGTTTAAGCCCATATAGGTAAAAAGCTATTGTTGGGTTATAGAAATGAAAAAGCAGAACAAGTGTATCATCTTCAGACTGAAATACCAGCATTATGATGAGTATTTCTGCTCATTCTTTTAAATTTCATGGTTTGATTTTGGGATAAGTATTGATAAATACTGTGATTTGTTTTTATTTTCAGGATTAACATTATATACTATAGTAGCATATAAGTAGATGAACCTTGTTCATACATGTTGGAAGTGGGATTTTCTCTTAATCTCTACCAGCCTAGTTTCTGTGTTTTCTGACACTAACAATGACTACTTAGAGGCAGATTGGGTCCTGCTGGTTTCCTTCTGTACTTGCAGTGTCCTCCAGCTTCTTGAAACACTCATACTGAGCATCAACTCATATCTAGAAATGACATTTTCTCGTTCAACGATATAACCTGAGATATGGCTTGGCATGGCACACACACAGTCAGGGCATAAAGCTTTCTCTGTTCTTTGCTTCTGAATTTGCATTTGATCTCTTTTTTCTTTTTTGTCTAAAATGTCCATAATCTTGGGTTTTGTTTCAGGTGCAAGACATCTTTCCTCTTGTTTTGACTATCTTGCTCTTGCCATGAGCAACCTCTTTCATACAGAAATATCTGCAGCAGGTTTATAGTATGGACCACAGTTCTTCAGGGA
This sequence comes from Ceyx melanurus, assembly GCA_024611195.1. Lineage (NCBI taxonomy): Eukaryota > Metazoa > Chordata > Aves > Coraciiformes > Alcedinidae > Ceyx > Ceyx melanurus. The sequence goes on along the minus strand of JANHGL010012389.1, from coordinate 7,416 downwards.
GAGAAAACAGATAGGTTCAATGAGTCAGGAAGAAGATTAAAGAAGTTTCATAACCCTGGAAAGTTGGATGCTCAGAAAGTGACTAAGATACAGTCCAAGTGTGGAATCCCTGATGTGAAGACATAGTAGTTCTCTCTCTTCTCTTGATGTCCTATGAATGCGAGGCCTTGCTGTTTGCAATCCTTATACATTGGTTATGTCAGAACTAATATTGACTCAATTGCTTTAGAAATGTAGAATCATAACACAGCAGCAAGGTGTTCTTTCTTCAATAATGCCTAAAATACCTCATTCCAATGGAAAAGAATAGGAAATCTATTCAGCAGCTTGAATGTTATCAAACTTCTGCACTGTGAGTGCCACAGTCATACTCAATATCAAATCCTTCAAAATCTTAAAGAAACTAAAACACATTCAAAATATATTTGCATATTAATAAAATGAAGTGAGAAAAAAGGCATAATCATGGTATATGGATGATTACTATGTATTATGTACCTGTTCATCACTGTGCTAGTAAACACAGTATAGCTCTCTACTTGTGCCTCTCTTGTTCCCCGGTGCATTTGCTTCTACCTGAATTACTTTACTGGGAATCAGCCTAAGCATTACCTAGACATAATATTTGAATATATGTTTTGACTCTCACAAGTGCTGTTCAGAAAGGAATCTTGACACAAGGGAGTAATTTAATAGTAAGACATCTAAATATGTCACCAAAGTCTTGGAACTCAAACAAATTGTTTTCAGTGTTTAGACACACATATATGCAATATCAATGAAAGAAAACCTTTAAAAGGTTGAAAATCTTACCTAACCTCAGTCTTAGTCATCTCACTCCATTCTAGGGATGTAAGACTTTGGTGTCTTGTCTAGACTGTATCAATGGCCATTATTAAGAGAACAAGAGATTCAGAGGGTCCTTTATGCCATCTATTATGCCTCTTACAACAGGATTATTGCTTCTTGGAAATAATCATCCCTTTATATTTGAATGTACAAAGAACCCGATGAACGAAGTATGATGGATTTCAGATTACTAAAGTCTGAATACTTAAATATTTAAATTACACTTTACTGGTTCTTCTAGTAGGTTCCCTTCTCTTGAAATAATTGTGTTGGTTTGAATGACAGAAGGCAATCAAAATGCTCATTCAGAAAAAGAATATTTCTTTTGTAAACATATTTGGGCATAAAGGGGCAAGTGAGAGTGAGATAGAGCTGTCACAAGGATCAGTGACAAGATGCATCATGATTTAACATGGAGATATTTGCTGGAAGACAGACATCTTAGGACAATCTACTTACCACTGCCCTGAGAATTTAATCTAAGGCAGCTCTCTGTGTTGAGGGAAAAAAAATCTTTAATTAACCCATGTAATTTTAATTCTCTGCAACCCTAAATATTGCTTATGACATAAGTGAGAATATAGAACATGCTTATTTAACATGTACAAGGGACCTGAAATAAATACAACTTAACAGGGAAGGAAAACCCAAGGGTTATTATCCTCTGGGTTCAAATTACTGGGTTCTGGGCTTGAATGACTTACCCGAGTCCAGGAACTGTCAGCTAAAATCCAGTATGCCTTTTGCTACAAAATGGGAACCTTCTCCCATTTGACAGTTGTCATGTTGTGCTAGATCATGTATAAGGATTTGAAGGAGAGGAAACAGGAGGCAATATTCATTAAGATGAGCACAACAGACTATGTCCCATAAGATCAATCACCTACCTCCTACCAGTGCAATCTTTCTGCTGATTTCCATGAGCTCTGAATCCTGCCCAGAATGATGATGTGGCAAACCAGGAAATGTGAAAATACAGAACTGCTTGTGTGCAGCAGCTAACAACACTGCTGCTTAGCAGGCACATTCTCACTGACCTTTAGTCAAAACTGGTTTGGTTTTTTTTACTAAGGATTTTGTACTGTGATACATGCCAGAGGGTGCAAGAACAATCAGTTCACAATAATTTTTGTTAGGAAGGATTTTTTACTGCTTCCTTTAAATTCCTCAGGAAAATGGCTTTGGAAGAGGTTTATCTGCATGGAAAGTTTAGGGTTATTGCACACAGTCTCAGTAGTGTGAGAATTCATTAGACACTCAGTTCCCCATCCACAGTGCTGCTGCATCTGACTAAAACTATATATTTCTTTTGTAGTCCTCACCATTGAAACATATCCTTCCTGTCAAATCACAGATTCACAGATATTAAGGGTTGGAAGGGACCTAGAAGATCATCCTTTTATGTGTTGCTGGTTCCAGGCCAAATATTACTTTCCTCAATTAAATGACTGCAGGGCTGTTACCCCAGGAAACTGAAGTCACAACCACAACAGAATTAAAGGACAAAAGTTAAAGAAACTCATTTTATTTGTGCTATAAAGAAAGTCAAAGTAGATTATCACAACTGTACCTTCCGGTCTAAAAGTCCTAAGTTCCATATATTTGATTTATTGCAATATATCACAGAAGGCAGAAAATATTCATTGGTTGAACAGAAGTTTCTTAGGAAAGCTAAACTATACTTTCAAATCTGATGTTAAGACTAATGAATTTTTTCTTTTATTAGGACATGGTCTGTTCAGTGGGGTGCAATAGCTGATGAATTTGACTATTCTCTTGGACATGTTCACAATATCAAAATTTTTCAGTTCAGAGGAATTCTACCCTTTTTATCCTAGCCTTGGGTAGAACATAGCCCTTGTATGTCAAGCTGCACTGAAACGGTCCCTGTGTGAATGGTCAAGCTTCTCTCCTCCCCTGTAATACATCATAGCATAATAACATAAATTCTAGTCTAAATATGGTTAAATAATTTGCTGAATCCTGAAAGGAATAATATAATTATATGTAAATAGAATATACGTGTGTCCTTTAGTAATACTAGCTCTAATTAAAAAAAAAAAATCATTAATTTTTCACACCTCTGGGATCTGACTTCAGTGCAGGAACACTCCCAGCAATATGTGAATAAGGAATCCAAACTATACAGTTTATTTCATTTTAGAGGAGTTTTAAGGCAAAAATTAGGTTAATTACATAAGATCACTTTGCTGACTTACTAATAAGGAATAGTTACAGACTACTTATTTGAATCACCTGATATTTTGATTCAGTTCTTTCAGTAAAAATAGACATACAGGCTTTCATTCAGTTTTGATGAAATTCACAATGTACTTTAAAGTCAAGTCAATAAGTTTTCTCTGGGATTAAAAAATAGTAAATAAATGGAATATTTAGAGGAGGGGGGGTGGCAAATGTAATGTTGAGCCAAAGGAAAAGTGGTTTAAATGAAGTATATTTTCACAACTACTCTTCACTTTGCAGAATATGCTGACTTCACAGAATCACAGAATCACAGAATGTTAGGGTTTGGAAGGGACCTAGAAGATCAGCTAGTCCAACTCCCCTGCCTGAGCAGGAATCACCTAGACTAAGTCACCCACGAACAGATCCAGGCAGCTCTTAAGTGTCTCCAGAGATGGAGACTCCACAACCTCCCTGGGCAGCCCATTCCACTCACTGTGAAAAAGTTTTCCCTTGTGTTTACCCTAAACCTCTTGTGCTCCAATTTGCACCCATTGCCTCTTGTCCTGTCATTGGAAGACATTGAGAAGAATCTGGCCTATCCTCTCTACACTCACCCTTAACATATTGATAGACATTGATGAGGTCCTCCCTCAGTCTCCTCCAGGCTGAAGAGGAGATTTGGTGAAACAAACAAACAAACAAGTCTCTCATTCTCTTTTGTATCACAAATCTAAAACTCAAATACTTGAATTCTGGTTATTCTCCTCCTAACTTCCTAAAACCAAGCTGGCACTTAGAAATGCATCTCCAATTCTCCAAGGTGAGTGGTAGATAAATTGATAATGTCTTTTAACCTCTTGTTCCTTAAAGTTTACTATAATGGAGATTCTGAGTCCTCACCAAGCAATCTGCTACAACCTCAACTATCTGTTATTAGAACATTTTTAATATCTGCTATGCTAAATCCATCTGCAGCAGATGCTCCCTTCCCCTTTGCCTCTATGACCCAATGTAACTGTGGAGTGGTATCATGTCTTTTATCAACCCTTTCTTCTCTAGATTTAGCAACCCCATTGTCTTGAACCTTTCCATGGAAATTATGTTTTAAATAACATTATTGTGACTCACTTTCTATGCCCTTTGAAGTTGGTCCCTACCTTCCTAGGTGCATGGTGCACAAATGAATGTGAAACTCTCCTTGGGGTTGTATTGGCACCTGTTGGAACAGAATGATTTTTTTCATTTGTTTTACTTCCAGAATGATGTTTGTCTTCTTCAGAAGAACAAAAAAATAAATAAAGAATACCATTCATTCCATGATCATCTATTAACTAGTTCCTCATCCTGCATGGTAATGTGCAATATTTAACCACAACAACAGCACATTATTTCGATTACTTTTTAAATTGCACCCTGCTTTCCTGGTTCTTGAAGGTCAGATGATACATTTCCAAATTAAATGTGTCTCACAGTCTGATTTAATGTGGACCTGCAAATTCCAGAAGGCTACACTTCTTCTATCCACCTATAGTTCACAAGACATGCTTTGCTAAAAAATCTCTAGTTGATTTTGTTTCCTAACACCAGAAATTAAAATCATTTTTAAGATTACTTTTTTTTGTTTACATGTCTGTCTGTGAATCTTTATGTCTAAATTAAATTTTTTTAAGTAGCCCATGAGGAACTTGCATGTCCTTGTGTTTATTCTGAATAGGGACTTAATACACCTTACTAGGCAAAGCTTTAACAAAACTGATACTGCCCTCCATGAATTTTATCTTCCCTTGGATTAGTCTATACAGGATGCTGACATGAAAACCCTGTTCTCTGCTCCATATAGAAGAATAAGCTGGGGAAACCGAGTTGAGTTCCGATCACTTTGAATGAGACACTGATACAAATAATTTGATTTTTTTATAATGTGGCCAGACAGAACTGTTTTGTTAAGATTTGATCGCATAGGTCTAGTATCACACCCGATAATTTAAAGCATTTTCTATAACTCTTACAACAGGACTAAAGTATGATATAAGAGAATCATTTAAATTCACAATGCCAACCTAAGCCAAAGCACGCAGGGCGAGAATAAGTGGCAATACACTGACTTAGTATCAAAAAGTTTAATTAATGGTTACTAGAGTCAAAGCAATGTGCTTTTTCTGGTAGAGAATAATATCTGTTCATTCAAATTCATTCACACTGGGTACCTTCAGATAGTATCTTTTGCTTATTCCTAAATACAATGATTATTCATTTCACTGGACCAAACATCTCTTCTGGACATATGCTTAATAAGCCTTAACAAGATTAATCATGAACTCTATTTTTCTTCTTTTAGGGCCTGCAAACTTCCAGAGATCTCATTTTGTCAGGTCAGCACAAGACAAGGCAAAACACCTCTACAGAGGGATGATCATGTCTTTTACAGCCTAGGAGGACCTGATAGCCCATGTGCAGAAACCAGAAGTTGCAGAAATAGCTAGACCAGGAACAGTCACCAGCTGCAGCAATGCTGCCTTTTGGAGAGCACTTCTCAAGGCCAGGCTCAGGTCTGGAGAAGCAGTGGGTTGGCAAGCTCAGCACCATGTGCTCTGCAGCTGAGCACAAGCTGCTGGTGGGCAGCCATCACTCGTCCTTTCACCAGCTTCCTACAGAGCCACATACACCTTCCAGGTCACCTGCTAAGCTCCTCTTTGCCTGGGGACCATAACTGTGCTCTGGTCATCAGTAGCCAAGGTACACAGCAGAGTTAAGCTTGCACAGGATAACATGATCCCCATGGAGGAAGCAAACATTGCCAGTTTTCATCACACCTTTTAGGTTTTGCCAGCCTTTGTTTCAAGGCCATATTGCCATGTTTCATGTCAAATTGATAACTCAATTTTCTAAAATTTGATCTCAAATATATAGATGTTTGTGGTCTCTTCCCTCATCATACAATGTTCAAAACATGTAGTCATTCCTATCAAACTTCCACACACCTCACATGACTTCAGCAGCAATTTTTAAGGATATTTTGCTATGGTGTTCATCTGTTATGTTTTTCTTTCTACATCAATCATAGGTTTATTTATCATTATAGTGTTGGATTTAATAATACTTGATTTTTTCCAAGCACCTCAGAAACCTGAACTAGGCAAATACATAGTGTGCCTTCCACTAGTGCTGTTGCCTTTTTAAAGGTATTTTATTCTAAAGATACCTTAACTTATGCAGTTTTAGATATCTACCAGCTGAGGCTGTCAGATAGTGTGAAAGTTGAAAGGCTAAGATAAAAGAGTATGAGGAAACAAAGCAAAACCTAAAAATTGAAGTAGTCCTTTTAGTCAAGTGATTAGTACGGTGAAAATAAATTTAAAAAAAATATCCTGAAAGAGACCATTGAAAAGGAGAGGATGACTGATATTCTGTCATGCCTGGAGAAGACAATACTGAAGTCCTAAACCAGACTTCAGTGTGCTGTCTGGATCCAATGCAACCTTGAGCTGAATGGGCTATGTTAATGGCAGAGGGTGGTATAGCAGTACCCACTAATAAAGAAAATTATCTCTCTGTGCTGAGTGCTGTTTCTACTACTTAAGAGAGGCTCAGGAGGAGTGCCACAAGTCAATGTAACTTCTGGGAAGAGGGGTGCATGTAAAAAGGGTCAAATGTGATAGTATCTGAGGCAAAGCTAGAGTTTGGGTTATACCTGTATAAATTCTTAGTTCATGCTTGCTTTCTGCTTTCTACTGGACTCTCTCTTCCACTTGGTATAAAATTCTTGCATGCTATTTCTGTCAGAACAGTAATAGCTTCAGACATCTTATTTTCTGTTACAGTGATTTCACACCATTTATCTACTATTGTAGGACTCTCAGACTCACAGGGATGTACTATATAATAATTACAAGCTAAAGTAACTTCAGCTTCTTTTTTTCCATGCTATGTGACAGAAATCCAGTTGTTGGGAAAAGAGACTGGAAGTGATGAAGTAGCTGATTAAAGTTCTAGTTCACACCATACCATCTCTAAGTACATCACAGACTTTAGCAGATCTGGCCTGGCTGAGCTGTGTGGGTTGCATGTCCATTCTCACCCACTCTCAAGCAAAGTAATGATGCTATAACCATGCTACGTGTGCAAGGTAAGCATGATTTGAGAATAGTTAGTTATAAATGTTCAGAGTGTTGTAGTTAAAAAAAACCCAACCAAACAAACAAAAAATTCCTGCAAAATACACCAGTTTTGGTCTTGCCTTACCACAAACAGCAACTACACTTCATGGATTCATAGATTCATAGATTCATAGATTCATAGATACTAGGGGTTGGAAGGGACCTAGAAGATCATCTAGTCCAACCCCCCTGCCAGAGCAGGATCACCTAGATCAAGTCACCC
>JANHGL010012388.1:13268-30100 GCA_024611195.1 Ceyx melanurus | reverse complement strand
CTCCTTTCCCCCTTCACTTTTCTCCCTTCCCCTTTCCCCCCTCTCCTTTCTCCCCTCTCCTTTCTCCCTTCTCTTTTCTCCCTTCTCTTTTCTCTTTTCTCTTTTCTCTTTTCTCTCTTCTCTTTTCTCTCTTCTCTTTTCTTTTTTTCCCCCTATCTTTAAATTAGTAAGATACACGGGCCTATTTCTGCTGACTCCTGCTCAGAAAATGCAGTTTTTCTTTAAGTCTTTGTTAATCCTGAAATTTGGAAAATGTGCTTCCAATCAGCCCCCTGGGAGAACAGTTTATGTTGCTTAGTGAGGAACTGTTATGATTAGAGTGACTCACCTTTGAATGGCATCATGCTTCATGTACAAATAAAATAAGCTGTCATGCAACCTACAAGGATTCTGTGTTTTTTATTCTATTTACTGTATTGTTTGCCAGAACCATCTCATTGTCTGATGTGCAAAAATAAAAATCTAGTGTTTTGGGTTTTTAATTGTATCATTGATTTTTTGGGGTGCATTTTTAGTTCTTCAGTGATTTGTATTGTTGGTATTAATTGGTAGGTTAATGATAAGTGTATTATGTGCTTACTTTGCCATCCAAACCCTACCTTTGAAACTGCTCCAGAACAGATAGCCCATGCTTTTTTGTTGTTCCTTTTTAAGAAAAACAAACAAACAAACAAACAAAAGTCAAAAAAATTTTTTTGACTTCTACTTAGTGGCTGTGTAGTGGGTCATTGAATTGGCTGGGAGATCTAATACATGAGAAACTGTAATTATGTCTCATTAAGTGATTCTTCACAGTCTGCCACCCACAGGCAGTCATTCCTAACTGTGCAGTGTGGCACAAAAAGGAAAGTTCTGCAGTGCCTAACACTGGTGCTATTTTACTCCCACACTGACCAGCTGTAAGAAATCCAGTGGAAAATGTAGTGCTCTTGTGTCTGGTTTTTCTGAAGGCCTCCTGCTAGCTGAAGATGAAGTCATGTGTTGAGAGCAGGTTTGCATGTGAATTTTGTGACACAGCTAGGATCAGATTGCCAGCCCATCATGTGCCTTAAACACTGCAACTTTCTTCCTTTTCCCATCTAATCTCCTTGGTTACTGAAGTCACTCAGAACAGTTCTGCAGGGAGCATCCCTGGGGGAACTCAAACCTCAGAGCAGAATGTTCTGCACTGGAAAACAAAAATAATCTTACATTCCTTGCTATTACCTAAATGGTAGCTTGGTTGTTTTGTTTCCCTGGGATGCCTGTGGTTATTTTTTTCTTCTTTTTTCCTCCTTTTGAAAGTAATTAAGAGGCTTATAAATACATTCCAAAGGAAGAAAAAAAAAGTACCAGTGAAGTAAGGCAAAAAAGACAAGTATGTAAATTCATCATGGGTGCAGCATTAGTTGCCTCTCTTGGTTGTGGTTTTGGTTTGTTGCATGCTTTTTGTTTTCATACAGCTCAACCAAGACTTTTTCTTGGAGACTAATGAATACATTTATACTATCAGAGGGGTAAATTATAAGAGGCATTATATCTTACCTGGTTTTCATTTCCTTATCTGCTAAAAGCAAACACGTAACGTTTAATTGCAATAAAGAGCCATAGGACAGATAAGCAGAAGGGGTATAAAGATGTTTAAACATTTAATATTTATTATATTAATAAATATTTAAAGCTATTGCCAGTCTGGGAGACTTAGTGCAGTCAGTCTGAGCCAAGTGCAGCTCTGGAGAGCTGGATCATGGATGCAGTGTTCTCTTTGCTCTCTCAGTCCAGCACTGAGGGGAATTACTTGATAATTTTTGTAACCAAAACAAGGAAGACTTGGCTTTCTTCCTCTGTAAAAGATAAAAACAAGATCTCACCTTAATAGCCAAGATAAAAGAGTAATAACTAAATCCAGCTGCTAGTCCTAATCAGCTCTGTGGTTTCCAAATAGGATACAGTTGTTTTCTGCCCAGTACAAACTTGAAACTCAGTCTTTAGTTTCCTAGGCTGTTTTTTGTCTAATGTGTGCAAATAGCCAGTACTGTGAGACTTTGAACTTACCCACTGTGGAGTGCCAGCTTGGAAATGTCCCAGCAGAGTGGCAGTTACAGTAAGTGGACAGGTAAACAGAATATTTTAAGTTTTCTGTTGCTGTTTTTCAGATATTCATATTCAGTGGTGTAGGCACAGGGATAACATTTCTAGGAAGCTGATTTTCTTTTAGGTCTTACAAGGTAACTCTGGGCCTTCAAATGTGCTTATTGACAGCCAAGTTCTTATGGCTAGCTGAGGAAGACAACTATTCCTCATTAGCATCCTTAACTCCTACCACTCATGCTTTTCCATAAAGCCAGTTGGACCTCTCCTGTTTGTTTGCTGTTGCCAACCCTGCCAATTAGTTTTGGGTTCAGGGCTATGCAACAATTTTTGACCACACAGAATCTATCTGGATTTGTTTGCCTTTTCCCTTTAATAGTCCCTCTTGCTAGGACACCAAGGTATCCATCCTTCATTTAGTGAAGCACTTTTTGAGCATAAGCAACTAACTTTTTTTCTTGTCAGCCCATAGAAGCTGCTTTTTGTCTGTGTATTCCACCAGAAGAGCAGGATAAATGCAGGGTCATGGGCTTTGCCCTTTGTTCATCATGTTCTATGAAATTACCCTGGGGAAAGGACTTAGGGTGATTTCTGTCACTGCCAGTTTTGAGTTTGTTTGTTTCTTCTTCCTTGAATTTAATTTGACTCCTAGTGAAATCACAGTTCTGTGCAGATGCAGTGAAGTCATTGCCCTTTTTCTTCTGTTGTGTGATTAGACTTTAGGTTGCATTACATTTATTACCAGGTGCTAAAAAGGATCCTCTAGATGCCCTTGGAAGGCATTGCTGTGGAGTTAGGACAATAGCCCTGCCCTGTGTGGGTAACTTCCAAATTCCTGAGCTCAGCCACACTGCTACCTAACATTATTTCCTTATTTATTTCTCTCCCTTGATGTAGGATCAGTGTGAGCCAGCCCCTGTGCATTGCCTGTGAAGACAGCTCCACATAAGAAGGTGAACTTGGAGTGAAAGCAGGAATGTGCAGGGTCCCTCTGTGGGAGTGGCTGCTGGGGGTATCTAGATTGCCTGGCCAATCTGTTGGTATTTTTATGGCTGAGAGTAAGGTGAATGGCTGCTCTTCTGCCAGCTCACCTTGCTGCTGGGAGAAAACTACACATTGATGGGCAGAGTGGAATAAAAAGGACTCTGTAACACCCACGTGTGATCTGTCTTTGCCATGCTAAGGCAAGTAGAGATTTGTGGAAGAGGGAAGAAGGCAGATGATTTCACTCTGAAGCTGCAGATGTGACAGAACGATTGCCTGCATGTGTTAAAAAAGCCCAATACTTGAGTTAGTTGTCATTAAAGGTTCCTCACACACTTGAGGCATTGCCATGTGTTCTACCACTGTGGGTGTATTTGCATTCCTAAGAAGGACACCTGAAAAATGTGCTCATCCTAGGCTCTAGACACCTCTTGGCAGTTACTCTAATAAGACAGTTTAGTGTGATAATCAAAGCCAACAGGTTTTTTCACAGGTCTTTTATCCCCAAGAGCAAAAGTTAGGACAAACAAACAATCACTGTCTACACATAGGGCTGATGTGGAAGAAGATACCTCCTTTAACATTTCACTTCTCCTAATTCCAGTCAATAAAAATATAAGCTTTTAACAAAGTTGGGATTGATGGAGATTTTAAGAATTAAATGGTAAATACTTCCTCTAATATCCTGGAGAAAGCAGTATTCTTAGATACAAGGGAGTGATGGCTGCCTTCTAGATGGGCAGGCTTTGTGACAAGGTGCCAGGTGCATTTACATTTTCCAACAAATGTTTAGAGTCTGTCAAGGAAGATTTAAGGGTTGGTTTTTTTCATTGGAATTGAGTTTGCTGAAATCAGTTCAGCTTCTCCCACGTAACTTCACCTTCCATCCACTCCTTAGCCAAGAATATTGGACTGTAATTCTTAGAGATATTCAAGGATAAGAATATAAAGATATTATTTCTCTGTTTATAGAGTCTTTCTGATACTCATTTGCTACCTCCAGAATCCCTAGCATTAAAACTGTGCTATTTTTGGAAGCAAATCTATCAGATGGCATCTCTCTGCTTGATCTGCTGGGAAATGGCCAGTCTCAAACTCCAGTGTAGTCACACAGAATCACTTGGGGGTTGGAAGGGACCTAGCAGATCATCTAGTCACTCTGGATCCTTTGGAAGCAGATGTGCTGAGAAGAAGTTGAGCACATTACCTGTTCTGATGGCATCACCTTTCACAGGGCAAAAGCAGAAGAGGAGGTGGAAATGCCTTCTAGTGCCAATAGGTGACATGATCCCTCCAAGTGAATCTAATCTGTGTGATCCTAAATAGAAAGTCTGCCTCTTGAGTAACTATCTGATGTTTCCTTTGCAGGTTATGCCCACTGGAAGGGTCAGGTGTTAAATTCAGATGAACTTCATGAACTGTATGATGGGCTGAAGCTGAACAAGGTCAACCAGTATGATTATGTACTCACAGGTAAGAAGAGCTTGTTCCTTGGAGGTCCCATGGGATGGCAACAAAAGAAATAGAAATCACATCCCTCCTTACTCCAAGCCAAGCAATTCCCTTTTCCCTCCTTTGATTCCTCTGCAGTTTCATCTATTTATTATAGTCTCAACTGCTCATGCTGTTCAGTTTGAAACAGCCAGTGTTCTGCAGCCTGCAAGTTATCCCCCTGTATAGCTTACAGACCTGTACAGGCCAGTCAGCACAGAGTTCATTAGTATTCTGGGAGTGCCTCTACTGAAAAAAAAATAAATAAGGAATGTCACAGTATTATTTTTAAATCTGCTGTGAAGACATAAACCCTTTCTCCTAAATTTGCAGTACTGGCACTCTGTGGTGCTGTAACGTGATTTTATACACAGTGGTTTGCCCTTGTTTTTTTCTGTTTGATCTTTAAGGGTTTTTTTTATAGCAAGAAGAGATTCTATGTAATTTGAAAATATGTATTTTTAGTAAAAATTGCTTCTCATCGAGGGCCTGCTTCTCAGATGTGGCTTCCTGATCCAGTTTCACCTCACTAAGGTCTTTGCATCTGGTTTAGATTACAGTAGCTATCTATTATTGATTGATTTCTACATGTAGGAAAGTGCATTCTACACAGAGAAGACCTGAGACTTTGAAGAGTATGGATTCTAACCCCAGGTTCTGACTTGGAGGTTGGAGGGTGGAATTACTGACCATTCTTTTCCAAGGAATAGTTCCAAAGTAAATGGCAAAACAGAACATAGACTGAACTAAGGTTAAGGAAATAATTCCAGCATAAATGGGCTCTTTGTGATTGAGAACTAGACAAACAGCCTTTCTTTCCTTGCAAGAACTGTGACAGAGGACATTTCCAGGACAGACATTCCATATTATAGGAGTTTTCATGCAACATCTGTAAATAAGATTTGAATAGTCTTTTAGTGAAATTCTTCTTTTTTATCTTACTTTCAAATCTTGGAAGAGAAGCCAGCTCTTTTCCAAATGCTGTCTTTACTGGCAAAATGGATGTAAGAGATTAAAAATGGTCGAAGAAAAAAATAGTAACCTTCAGCAAAAAGGAATTTTGGAGAAAAAAAGACTATTGATATGCCTTTTCAAATAGGACTGGTGGGTAGATGGGTCAGTTTGCTATTCATGTTTGTTTAAAAATCTCATTCTCTGTGGCCAAAAAGCAAGCATGAGTGGAAATGGCACTAATTTATTAAGCTCTAGTGACACTCTCAGTGTTTTAGTGTTCAGTTGTGCTGTGACTGAACTTAAAATGAATTTTTTTTTCATTCAGGGCCAATTTTTCTCTTCAGGCAGGTTCACTATAATGCACAACTGTACTTGGTACTTCCAGCAACCTGGATGTGATTTTTCAAACACTGAAAACAAATCAGTTTGTCAGCAGATGGGGTTCAGTTATATGTCTGTTAACTGTAGATATCTTGGCTGGGATGGAAATTGTTATCTTTAGGTTGATTATACAACATAACCATTTATTTTTATGAGTGCTTGTAGATCTTATATTTGTTTCATTTACAGTAAAACACTCAATAAGAGACATAAGCTCCAATTCAGTATAATTCTTTTTGAAAGGCTTCTGCCAATAATGTTAATTATACCCCCCCTTTTTTTTTTTAGACAGTTTATCACCACAGGTCATTTTAAACAAAAATCTTTGGTTGACTTATTACCATCATTTCCTAGAAATAAGACAAAGCATTTTGTCCAGAAGTCTTGGAAGCTTTTTCTGTTTCTCTTCAGCATCTAAAAATTGTTCTTTTTTTTTTTTGAGTGTAAAAGTAAAAAATGAAAACATCTCAAAAATGTATTTTTAAATATTTTAGTAGAGTGGACACTTCCAAACTGAAGGTTTAAGGAAGCTACCTTGCTGAAAATAATATGAATGAAAATAAATGGAAATTAAATTGTTAATTCATAAATGTTGTCAGTAAGGTTAATGCATAAACAATAAACATTATAAAATAAAGACATAAATTATTAAAGAAGGTTATTGTGGTGCTAGCATTACAATTAGGGCCTTTAGGTAGCATAAAAATTGGTTCCATTTTATTTCACTGTTATGACTAAACCCAGGAATTTTATTGGTATATTGGCCATTGCTCTAAAATATTCCAGATTAATTCTCCATTGCCTTAATGGTTTGGACTGTATTGGAAGCAACATGAATAATAATTAAAAATCTGCTTCAAAACAGAGTATATGGGAAATATATGGAATTCAAATTTTTTCTTATTATTTGGTAAGTAGTACTGCTTCATGCTGCTTTCTCAAGGGAAAGGAATGTTTTTTGCTTTCAACATGACCTTTTTGTGTATAAGTTCAAGTATTTTGAAGTTCTATGAGCACTTTATATATAACATGTTTAGTAAATGGATTTTCATGGTTATATTTGTAGTTGTTCAAGCACTGTCTTCCACTTATTTTATCTGAATGAAATACTAAAATGCCTTTGTTATGAAAATGCATTGTTCCAAAGAATGAGGAGTATGTAGCATTCCTATGTAAAAAAGAAAAATACAAAAAAGCATGAATGAAAAAACACTTCAAAAATGTTCTTTTTCTTTTTTTCCCCAAAGGGTATACAAGAGATGCATCATTCCTTGCAATGGTGGTGGATATTGTCCAGGAGCTGAAGCAGCAGAACTCAAACCTAGTGTATGGTAAGGATGTGCATTAGAATCCTTTCTGCTTCAGCATTGTACATGCCCATTGTTCTCACATTTTAGGATGAAAACACAGTTCTGCTGTTACCCAGCATTTCCCAGCCATCTCATGCTCTGATCTGCCTGGACCAGCTCAGGTCACAGAATCACAGACCCCAGGATTTTGTTTCAGTGTTGCTTAAGTGTTGAAGAAGCTGATTTTTTATCTTGCTGATTTCATAATATATATTAAATACATACTTTCAGTATGTTTCTGGCACTGTGCTGTCTGAAGAGCAATGTGCCTTGCAGACTGTCTGTATCAAAGAAAGGCTTGTAAAATCCCAGCCAGCTGCTGCCATTCATAGTTCAGAGGCACAGGCTGTAAGTGCTGGCAGCTGAGTCCTTTCCCTTGATTTCCAGGTCAGTTAAAAGCAGGACAGACTCTGCTGGTGCCCTGCCATAGTTTCCTCTTACATCCCAGAAGAAGTGGTTTACTGTGCCTTCATCATTTGGCTTAAACTCAAAGGCTTTTTTTAATGCTGCTGCCTTCTGCTGAGGTTACCTAGGAGCACTTAAAGAGCAACAGACTCTAGCAGCTGTTGTCATGAACCTGTCATGTCAGGCCTAAATCTGTGAGAAAAGATTCTCCTCTTTTCTTCCTATTTCAGACTCTTGAACATGGCCAGCATAGGCTTGAATTGAGCAAAGCACTCAGACTGACAGGGCAGAGTCAGTGGGGATTCAGTGGAATAAAAAGCTGTGAGTGATGGTTTGAACCTGTCACCTTCAGCTTCAGGAAGCCACGTGGGCAGGAAACATCTGGAATTGCTTGAAGGATTTGCAAGGTGTAATGCTGTGGAGTGCAGTCTGACTCCAAATCAGCAAAGCACAGTTCTCAGTTAGAGAAGTGTAGCAGAGTTCTCTCCATGAGTGTAGGTTTGGCTGCTTTTTAGCCTTTTTCAGCACTGTTGCATTGTCGGGATCTCTGGTACAAGGAAGTGAAAGCTAAAAACACTGTTGAATTAGCAGAAAGAAACCTTTAGCTGTCTGGAATAGGAAGGAAGTGGTCAGACAGTGAGAACACAGCCAGGCTTCTAAGATCCTTTACATTTAATAAATAGATTATAATGTAATGAAAATACTTTAAAAATGTAAACCAAATGACCCTCTTTTTACTTTTTCCTTCCTTAGATACTGGTTGAACATTGATTTGATAACTTTGGATTTGCATTTCTTTTGTTCTTGCTGAAAGCTCTTTTAATACAAAGAACAATGTTCCTTTCTAAAGTACAAGGCTCACTTTGAAACTGAGTGCACTTGGGATATGTTGTTAATACTGATGATGCTTCAGAACCAGTGCCAACTGTGTGTTAATATTATTGCAGCAGGTTTATGTGCTTTGGCACAGATTTTCTTCTTGTTCCATTATAATACACCCAGGTTTATAATACACCCAGGTTTATTTAATGCATACACAGGGCATTTTGGTGTGTACATTTGGCATGTATCTTTTTCTTCTAAAGCAAAACCAGGACTCTTCTCACACTTATTAGCTTCTCTCAGATTGTTTCACCACCACAGAACTATTCCACAGTTGTTGGTAGGGGTGTGGAGGGGAGGGCTGTCTGCAAGTTCCATAACAAGAGTCCCATTACTCCCAGCTTCAGACCCTCTCATTCTTATCACCTTCAGGCATAACAACACAGAAGCAGGTAGGAGAGGGTGAGGACAACCCTCTGACAGTTGTGCAAGATACATGGCCTACCCTTTCAGAATTGGCAGCCACTAGTTATCCATTTAAAGTTGTGCTGCAAGAGCTGTGAGTATATAAGCCCTCAGGTGCCCAGTACTGTTACATAGCAACTACTGTTACCTAAAACTTCCCCCTCTTACCAGGGTCTCTATTACTGTTCCCCATTTCTAAAGCTGAATTTCTTCTGTTACAGTATGTGATCCAGTGATGGGTGACAAGTGGAATGGAGAAGGCTCTATGGTTAGTACTTCAATGTGTGGCTTCTCTGTATATTGAATATTAGCTATATAAAGAAATATAAGGATTTTTAATGTTAGAACACCAAAACTAATCCACTTTACCTAATTGTGGTTCTGGATTGCAGAATCAAGTAAGTTTGTACACTTAATTTCCTGTATTTTAATGTGCTTAGTATCTGGGAAGAATGATGGCTGCATAGCCCTGGAATTATTTCTAACCCTCTGCTGAGACAACAGGTGAAAAAGAGATGCTGTCAACAGGAAAATATCCCCTTGCTTCCTCTCCTTCCTCAATGGAATTCTGTCATCTTCTGTCAAGAGCTGTTTTGGCTGGTAGCGTGGCTGGCTTTCTCAGGGGTTGTGTGAACTGACACACAACTTGATCCTAACTGGAGATGACTTGTTTCATGTGAGATCCATCTGCTGCTAGGCACTGGGCTGTGCTCAGTGACAGAAAGGTTCTGTGTGCCAGTACCAACCTGTATACTGACAGAGACATTCCTTTTTCACCTGAACTAGCAGATAACTTCAGTGAAAATGCCCTCTGGGAAGACTTTAGCAATAAGTTTGGATTACATTTTCTTCTGCCATAACTAGTCATGCACTATGATTTTCTCTTTGTCTTTGTACCTTTATTACAGTTTATCTGCTCATAAAACATCACGAGGTAGCAGTTAGTAATAAATCTTCCTTTGCTTTTGAATTCTGTTCTTTCATTTTATATCTATTGCAATCTTCATTAGCCTTGGCTTTGCTGAGATCTAACAGCTGTAGAGTCCCCTAGCAAAGCTTTAGCTGTTGGGAGAACTCATGACCATGGGCCAGTGGGCTGGGGTTGTAACTTTTGCTGATACAATGGTAATGTGGGACAGTAAAACAAATGTACACATGTACATTTTCTTGAGGCACAGCAGAACTCAAGACAGTGAGGTGACCTCTGTACCTGTCTAGCCCCAGCTCCTGTTTGAGCTCCAGTGCTTGCCAGACAACTGATGCTCTTCAGCTTTGAGTGTGAAGAGCATGCAGGGTGCTGGGCTCCTGTTACAACTCGTGTATGTGACTGCCTTAGACAGTCTCCCTTTTCTGATGGGCTCTTTTGGAGCTAAGGGTGTGAGAAAGGGTTCCCTGTGTTGGGACACTGTATTTCCTCATGCTGTTCTGTCACCTTGGTGAGAGGGAACTCAAAAGTTCTTCATCTAGGCACCACTTGTTTTTAATGCTGCTGGTTTGATCCTGTCTACTCAGAGGTGGATGGAATGAGAGTTGCATTCCCACATCTCAGGTGCTGATGACAACATTTGATGCTGTTTCTTCTTCCCTAGTATGTGCCCAAAGATCTCCTCCCAGTCTACAGGGACAAAGTTGTACCTGTTGCTGACATAATTACTCCTAACCAGTTTGAAGCTGAGTAAGTACTTAATTGCTTTTATAGCCAAATCAACTTGGGGATAAAAGCAGGGGAAGCTGATGGAAGAATGGGGATCAGTTTATTTGTCTCAATATAGTGTCATATGGATGTATATATTTAGTTCTTTAGCTGTAACTTTCAAGTGGTGCTTTTCAGCAAACCTCCAGCTGTTGAATAAAAAATCTGAGTGCCACGTGAGGAAAAGATTTCTGCCATTTTCTCCAGTCTCATTTTTGTGATTACCTCTTGTTACCTCCAGAGGCCTATATCTAGGGCAGGTTGAAAAAAAATCTCTTTTCACTTCCCTGGCCTTAGCCATTCCTTGGAAAATTTTTCTTATGTCAGAATGTCAAAACTGAAATTGTTTGACTCAAACCCCCCCAAATTAGATTGAGAAATGCCACCATGGCAACGTCTCATGGGAGTTAAAAGGTCTGTGTCTCCTGCCTGTCCTGTCTAAATAGCTGTGACTGGTCAGGGGATAATGTGTTGTGATGCACATGCCATCAACATGCCATCCCCCTGTGGACAGAGAGCAGCTGCTTGGGAGGTGGATGCTTGTGTGAGGGGATTTTATGATCTGGGGCTTTCTAGAGGAGGCAGGTTAGGACTAGTCTGCTTCAGAAGCACTGTGCATCTGTGGACTTAAGCTTTAAAGACTGCTGTCTGGTAAGGCAGACCATGTAGCTGCAGGCTCTTTAGACCTGTGTGGGGCACTCCAAGCTTTCCATCCCTTCAGAGAGTAAACAAAGCAGTCACTGCTTGGAAAACTTGTGCTCTTTTAAGGTTTCTGTTTCATTTGCAGGTTACTCACAGGCAGGAAGATTCACACAGAAAAAGAAGCTCTAGAGGTAAGTAAGCAAAGGGTAGGACATGTGAGATCTCTTCTGTATTCCCACCTACAGTGCTGTAGTTTGTCTTTCACCTTGAAATCACTCTGGCCTCTATGCTTTCTCTCCATTTATCACTCAAGCTTGTGCAGTCCAGGCACAGGACACTTTCTGTTCTGGTGTTAGCCTTCTGAAGAGGATTCCTGACAGAAGTGCAGAAGAAGAGAGGGCAGTGGTGCTGAGCTGTTTGCCCGCAGAGCAGCACACACAGCAGGCAGCCACACACCTCTAGCGCTGTGGAACTGCACTGCTCTGACCCTGGGCTTCAGAAACCTGCCTCCGTGCCTTGCTCCCTCTGCTGTCCCTCTGTGCTCCATGCAGCAGCAATGCTGAGTGCTGCCACAGGCTTCTCTTTCCTCCAGGCTGACTGTTTGCAAAGGAGAGAACTTGCAGAGCAAGCTCTTGCAAGGGTTGATTCAGTCCACTCCAATCTCTTCCTGACAGTGTTTGCTGGGGCTCTGTTTCCCTTCCTTCAGTTGATTCAAAGGGGATGAGATCTGGGTTGCAGAAGGATGGACTGCATAGGTGAGAAACCAGCCTGGGAGTGGTGGAGTCAAGTGCATCCTGGTGAAAGGCTGACACATCCCCAGCATTGACAGCTGCTGCCATTGCCATGCAAGGATGGCAGATAGTGTGCAAATAGTCTGCACTCTTGTGTAAGCATCTAGCCTTTTATACCAACTGAAGAAACTAAAAAGCTCAGGGTTTGGTGATGAAGGTCAAAAAAGGAGTGTGGTTTTCCTGGTGTGCTGAGAAGGGCTAAGCAGCTTGTTTGGTTGATGAGTGAACTGCTTTCAGTAATGGTCAGATGTTATTTCTTCCACTTTGCTTTTGAACTTCAAAGGATCACAAAATCTTTAAACAAACAGCAGCTGGGGTGGCACCCTGAAGAGGAGCTAGGGTCTGTCAACCCAAATGTTTGTTGTTTTTTTCTTCCAGCAACTTGAAGCAACATGGGTTGATTACCATCTCTTCAGGGCAGGA
This sequence comes from Ceyx melanurus, assembly GCA_024611195.1. NCBI lineage: Eukaryota > Metazoa > Chordata > Aves > Coraciiformes > Alcedinidae > Ceyx > Ceyx melanurus. The sequence continues at coordinate 17,630 of JANHGL010012388.1, read as the reverse complement.
AGCAGCTCCAAATATCTCAGCTCTTTTAATCTCCACTTCTCCCATCCCCTTCAGTTTTACCCCAGTATGCTAGGTGAGGGTGATGAGCTGTGCTTCATGCTCCTAGCTGCTAACTACAGCTCAGTTCTTCTCTTTTCATCCTCACCAGTGGAAACAGTCTTGAGAACAACACTTAGCTGACCAACCATTCGTTTTAGGTTTGCATATTTGGATGCAACCATGAGTTGCACAGAATCACAGAACATTAGGGGTTGGAAGGGATCTCTAGAGATCATCAAGTCCAACCACTCCACCAAAGCAGGATCACCCATGGCATGTTGCACAGGAACACAGCCAGGTGGGTTTTCAAAGTCTCTAGAGAAGGAGACTCCACAATCTGTCTGGGCAGCCTGTGCCAGTGCTCCTTCACCCCACAGTGAAGAATTTCCTCCTCATATTGAGGTGGAACCTCATATGCTCAAGTTTATACCCATTGTTCCATATGCTATTACTGGGCACTGTAGAAAAGAGATTGGCTTCTTCTATTTGACACCCACCCTTCAGATATTTATAGACATGAATAAGGTTCCCTCTCAGTCTTCTCTTACTACTAAACAGCCCCAGTTCTCTCAGTCTTTCCCCACAGGGGAGATGCTCAGGTCCCTTAATCATCTTCATAGATCTCTGAAGTCAAGGTAAATGACAGCCACTGCTGTCCCTTCATCTGCCCATTTAGTCATGGCTTCAGAGAATGATATCAGATTAGTCAAGCAAGATTCCTCTTTGGTAAATCCATGTTGGCTCCCCCTGATAACCTTCTTTTCTTCCATGTGGGTAGAGATGGGCTCTGGAATGAGCTGCTCCATCGTTTCCAGGGAGGGCTGTGAGGCTGGCTGGTCTGTATGCCTGGGTCTTCCATCTTGCCCTTTTTGAAGCCTGGGGTGACATTGGCTTGCTTCCAATGCTCAGGCACCTCTCCCATTCTCCATGATCTTTCAAAAATGATGGAGAGTGGCTCAGCAACAGCATCAGCAGCTCTCAGCACACAGGGGTGCAGCCCATCCATGGGTTTGTGCATTTTCAGTTTATTCAAGTGATCCCTAACCCAGCCCTGACTGACCAGTGGGGTGTCTTCCTCTCTCCAGTTCTGCTCTCTTACTGGTGGCTGGGGATCCTGAGAGCTGGTTTTAGGAGTAAAGACTGAGGCAAAGAAGGCATTCAGCAGCTCTGCCATCTCTGCATCCTCTGTTGCCATTTCTCCCACCTCATTTAGCAGTGGCCCCACTTTTTCCCTGCTCTTCCTTTTCTCATTGATGTACTTGAAAAAGCTCTTATTGTTTTCTTTCACCTCCCTGGCAAGAGTAAGTTCCAAGAGAGCCTTGGCTTTTCTGGTTGAGTCTCCACATACTCTGGCAGCATTTCTATAATCCTCCCAATTAACCAGACCCTTTTCCCACATACTGTAAATCTTCTTCCATTAGAGTTTTTTTCAGGAGCTCCATGCTTATCCATGCAGGTCTCCTGCCTCCTCTGCTTGATTTTTTTTTTCTGAGGGATTACATTTATCTTGAGCTTGGAGGAGATAATGTTTGAATATTAACCAGCTCTCTTAGGCCCCCCTACCTTCTAGAGCCCTAGCCCACGGGATAGTTCTAAGTAGATTTTTTTTGAAGATAAAGCTAGCCCTCTTAAAGTCCAGGGTAGACATTTTATTTATCACCCTGCTTCTTTCCCTAATGATATTAAACTCTAACACATTGTGGTCCCTACAGCCAAGACTGTCCCAAACCATGATATCTGCAAGAAAACCTTCTCTGTTTGTTAACACAAGGTCCAGCATCACACCTCTCCTCCTTGGTTCTTCAGCCACCTTGTCATCAGGGCACTGCAGGAACCTTTTGCACTGCTTATGCACTGTATGATCTTTCCAACTAACCAGGGTGCATGTGCTAAACAGTGCTACAAGTTAGTTTTCTGACATGTCTGATTCATGTGATAGCTCTTACCTGGATTAAAAAAAAATATCTTCTAAAGAGCATGGAAATATGCTTAGGAATGGAAACATTTTAAAAATAGCTGCTTGCAGGATTTTATATTTTAATCTATTTCCCCAGCTTCATGTCATATATAGGTCTATCCTTCTGAGTCATAATCCATGCTGGAATGTGTCCCTTTTAGAGGTGGTAGGAATTCTGGCATTGATTTCCATGGTCACATGCTTTCATTCATTTCTTTGGCAAGACTAGTGGATGACAGTGTAGTCTTTTAACAAAAATTATTAAGATGAAATACTAATATAGAAGGGACTAAGTCCCACAATTGGAAATACTAGTGATTAGGTTCTTGGTGAATTATGACTGAGAAATACAGTTGAGTTTAATGTTAGTTCAGAGGTTGATTATGGCAGTGTATGCTGATGGATTTACTGTTTATTTTTTTTTAAAGCCCAATGTCTGTGCAAAGAAGTCTGACAGATGAAGAAACTTGGAGGCTTAAGAAAGAAAAGCAATAGAGAATTAAAAAAAAACAGAAATAAATCCTTATAATTTGACTGCTCATGAGTCACAGCTTGTCTGAGAGGATTTTTAGTTAAAACTCTTCTGGGAGAATTAATATTTTATCTGTGTTTTAAACTAAATTCATTACTGAAGCGACTTGTTCTGTGAAATCAAAATCATTTCTGCAGAAACCAATTCTGATGGCAGAAGTAGAGTATTAATGAGTTTGAGGAACACAGAGTGGAAATACACCTGCAAAGGTACATAATTAGCAGGTGTCATTTGGGGGTTTGAAACAGAATGAGAAAAGCAGATTAAGACAATCACACTTGTGCACTGACCTCTCTTCAGCTCTTCATTTTTGCTAATTCTTGAAGTAGTAGCTTCATCAAACTCCATGACTGCAGTTACTGGCTTTCTAGCAAGTGTTTCAAGCTCAGGTGCACGTGTCTGGATGTTTGTTTCCTTATTCTTCTGATAATATGTTCTGAAAACATGATGCAGACAAACATTCTGATTCCAGCTGAAACATAAAAAGATTATTCTTTTCAGAGAAGCATCCAAAGATAATACAGAGATGCTTGTGTATTTTAACAAGTGTGTACATTTAAATATGGACATTTTGATTCCCCTCTTTCTTATTAACTCTCCTAATTCAAGTCAGTTCTTTGATGAGAAACTTTTTACAAAAGCTGCCAAAATAAGATGCTTGTCAGAAGAACTCAGTACATGAATGAGTCAAGGTGTAATCAACACACATTGCAGCCACTGATTCCTGCCTTTCTCCACATGGAAAGGTGATGGATATGCTCCATGCCATGGGACCAGAGACTGTGGTGATCACAAGCTCAGATCTACAGGCCACACTAGGAAATGACTACCTAATTGCTCTGGGAAGCCACAGGAAAAGTAAGTCATTAATTCCTTTGTTAAGCTGTGTTTTCTTTTAACCTGTTCTGTGCTTTTAGTTTATTTTTTAAGAAGAGTTTCATCAGACCTATCTGTAGTGTACAGAAGGAGCTTAGATCCCTCCTGCAGTAGCATCAGCAGTAAAATGGGGCTGTTCTGTGAGGGAAGACAAGCTGGGAGCTGAGCATGATCATAGCACAGGCTATAATCCTGTTAACCTGCCCTTGCCAACAGAGCACAGGCCCACAGTATCCAAATAAGGTAAGCAGAACAGGGGTGGTGATGGTGGACAGGTCCCACTGACAGGTTATTGGAGAAAGGTGAAATTAATCTGTGTCCAAGATGAATCTGGAAATTCCAATCAGTAAGTCAGGACAGCAGAGCTGTACACAGCTACATCTACAACAAAGCTCAGGCAAGGATGCTTGCACCCAGCCCTGAGCTTCCGTGCAGCTCCTAGGCAAGAGGGCAGAGAAAGATGTCCTAGGTGAAGCTGATCAGGGCTGTTAAAGCTCCTAGTAATGACCCTGACAAGTAGCAGTGGCATGAAACAGGAACCTTGAATGTTTTGAATGCCTCTATGAAAAGTTGCACTGTCCCAGCAGGTTGTTCCTCCCAGGATAGTTTATAAAATGTCCTTCTGCTTCTTCACTGTCACTAAAACTGACTCTGTATTTGGACAGGATTTTTTCACCTGAGAAAAGCATAGTTATGTGGGATAATGTATGGTCTCATTTTCTTCATCTAAGGGGTCTGCATGTGGGCATCACATTCTGGACAACTGAAAGACTGAAAAAGTCTTGAGATTTAAAATAGATCCCACTAAGAATCAGTTGGTGGGTCTTAGCTCTCAGCACATGCCAGGTCTGGAGTAAGTCGAACAGGCTCCCCAGGGCGGTGGTTGAGGCGCCACCCCTGTAGCTATTGCAGGGGGGGTTGGCCAAGGCTCTGAGCAGCCTGGGATGATTGAGGGGGT
>JANHGL010012388.1:0-13168 GCA_024611195.1 Ceyx melanurus | reverse complement strand
TCCCTGCTCCCTGCAGGGGGCTGCACTAGATGCCCTTTGGAGCTCCCTTCCAGCCCTAACCATTCTCTGATTCTATGGTCATTCCAGTAGTGATTGCAGTATGGCATATGGATCACATGTTTTCTGCTGATACCTACAGCAGCTCCTGGGCATCCATGCCACCCAGAGATACTCTATGGTTTGGGATCCTGCATCTCCATAAATAGGCACTTTCCTGAGCAAGCTGCTGCTACCATCTAGATGAAAATAGGTGGCTGTCAATCCTTCATGCAAATGAAGGTACTAGCTACCTTCTCCCTCTCCAGTCAACTCTATACAGTATGCAAGTTGTGAATGTTCTCCCAACTCAACAAAGTTTTGAAAGGCTTCACCTTTTAAAAATGCTGGGACAAAGATCACAATGATTCTTGGCATCTTTACACTCCAAACAACAAACAAAATCTGGCTATCACTTTGAAATTCTAGTAAATCCTCCTGTGTTCATTGCTGGGTCTGTTACTGAACTGTCTCTCTGTGTTGTAGCTAAAGCTGATGGTACCAAGGTGACACAAAGAATTCGAGTGGAGTCTCCTAAAGTGGATGCTGTCTTTGTTGGAACTGGAGACCTGTTTGCTGCTATGCTTCTGGCATGGACACATAAGCATCCAAACAATTTGAAGGTGTGGGAGAAGTTACTCATCTGTGTTTCTTTCTTTGTCATTGCTTTTTGGTTTATGACATTATTGAAAGCCTCCCTTCTGGTTTGGCTTTGTTTCCTCACCTCAGAGGAAAAAAAAAAAGGCAAGATTTCCTTTTAGCCAAAACATTTTAGCTAGTACAACTTTGTACAGTCACATTTCAATTACATCAGTTTTTTAATTTTGCCAAATAAGATATTGTGAATGACTGCATGCCTGTTTGTAATTATGTTTTTTACCATCACTTCATACTAAGCACCATAAATAATTTCTAAGATCTATTTTTCTTTCCCTTAAGTACACAGAGTCCTTGATGGAAGTGGTTTCTAATACCAGTTTTGGGAGAATTAAGTCTGCTTTTTTTTTCCCCAAGCTCTACATTACATAGTTGTAATCCTGTTTGTGTCTTGTCAGCCATGTTTGCCTTTTAATAGCAGTGTTTTTTAAATAACATTTAAACTAGAAAGCTGAAATTTTACTAAAACCAGACTATATTATGTTAATGCAGGTGGCATGTGAAAAGACTGTGTCAGCCATGCAACATGTCCTGCAGAGGACCATTAAGAGTGCAAAAGGTAATTCATTCAGACCTTGCTCCCTTTTCTGTTTGATTATGCTTCAGAAGAAACATTCCTAGAGCTTTCAGGATTTCCTGACTAAGGGCAACCCTCAGTGTAGAAGCAGCCAGAGAATTTACAGAGCTTGGTTGTCCTGTCACTTTATGTTCCTGTGGCATCCAAACCTGTTTTTGACAATAGCCGACTGCAGATGTCACTGTTCAGCTGCAGTCGAGCTGCTGGTGCTGGCTGCTCTGGCTGCTTTGCAAAACGCTGGTGGAAGGAGCTGAGGAAATGCTGAGTTTGCTGAGCAACAGAGCTTCAGTTTGCAGTGCAGCTTGCTTACTTTCCCTTTGAGTGTGTGTGTTTAGTACTGAGAGGAATTTAGCAATTAGTAATAAGCTCCTCTGTTGGCCATGTGAGGAGTGATTTTTATGGTTTTTATCAGCTTCTGTCCTCTGGAAGCTCCCATGTTTTTTCAGTTCCTGAGGAGATCCAAATGCAGTCTGTGGGTTCTCAGAGCATGTCTCTGTCACTACCTGATTAACAGCAAAGCTGTGTTTCTTCCCTGGAGAGAGGTGCAGAACAGGGGTGATAAGAATCACAGTGCTGACCTGGATCTTCCACCTCTGAAGGGTGGGTAGGAAGGGAGACTGTGGAGAGGAGGAGAGTAGAAAAAAATAATAGGGTAACAGAACAATGTCATCGTTTCTTTTTATGCTGCTGTTTTTAATGACATTCTGATGTCATCTTTTCAGCACAAGCTGGAGAAGGAAACAAACCAAACTCAGCCCAGCTGGAACTGAGAATGGTCCAAAGCAAAAAGGACATAGAAAACCCAGAGATCATAGTGAAGGCCACGGTGTTATAAAGGCTGTTTGTCTCCAACAACGCACAATGTATTGATGTCCTCATTTCTTTCCTGTGAATTGTAATATTTGCCTTAGATCTGTGACAGAAACCTGACTTTCATAAAATAGTGCCCAGCATAGGCAGATATCCACTCTCAAACATATGTGCTGGCCTTGCTCAGTTTAAAAACAAAACAGTTAGTGTGTATTGAAGCATTTTGCCAGGTATCCAAATGGCTGTCAAATTCACTTAGTCTGTGTGATCACCCAGGGCAAGAGAGTGTAAAGTTCCTGCCTTGCCAAAGACTTCAGTTGTGAATTTGCTAATGGAATGCTCGACTGACTGGAAAATGTGTTTCAAGATGGGATCTAGTGCCAATGGAGCTCCCTTCATGCTCCCTTTTCCTGGAGATGGCTGGTTACCTGCTCTGGTATCCAGCAGCTCAGCTGCTATGAAACTAAGCAGGGTTAAACTACACACACAGCTCTGGTTGTGTGTAGGAGTATGTGGAAGGTGTTTGGAATTTAAGTACTCTTGAAGTGACCATGAGGTGTCATCCATGTCACTGATAACTTCTGTTTCTTGCCCATCAACAGCTGCACAGATTCAGTTTTTGCAGGTGCTGGCTGCTTATTTCTAATTTCTGTGGGTGCCCACATGATTTTATTGCAAAAGCTGCTCCAGAAACATCCTCATTAATAAGTTTTCATTAGCACTGATTAGCAGTTTGTCGTTCTACCTCTGAGGCCAGCTTTGATGCTCTGTTTAGGTTTTAACTAAGGACAAACACTCTCTAAGGCACAAGAGAAAGCAGCCCTTGCCCTGATAGCTGGCTACCCTAGTTTGGTCTTCATGGGTGGATGCATTTGCAAACTCTACTTAGCAATAGAGAGCACTATTGACAGGCTTCTCAATGGAGCAATCCCACACATCCCAGGCACATATCATACCAGTGGGGCTCACAGGGACTGACCACTCATACTTCCAGCTGCTTTCTGTATGGGACTGACGTTCTTGCTGCTCTGAGGATGAGGTCTAGTATGTTCTCTTCTCCAAATTCAGGTGGTGAGCCATCTCCGATGGCCTAGGGAGATGAAAGTGGTATTCCAGTACCTGAAGAGAGCTTATAGAATGACTGGAGAGGGCCTGTTCACAAAGGCCTGTAGTGAAAGGACAAGGGGCAATGGTTTTAAATGAGAAAGGAGTGGATTTAGATTAGGAACAAGGGCTTTACCACAAGAGTGCTGGAGCACTGGAGGTTGCCCAGGGAGGTGGTTGAGGCCCCATCCCTGGAGACATTCAAGGTGGGGCTTGACCAGGCTCTGAGCACCCTGCTCTAGTTGCAGATGTCCCTGCTCTCAGCATTGGGGTTGGACTAGATGACCTCTAGAGGTCCCTTTCAACCGAGACATTTCTATGATTCTATGATTTCTGCTTCCAGTGACATGAAGCAAATCTGCATTGGAGGAATTAGTTTTTCTTAAGTGAGTAGGCTCAGGAAATTCACTCTTGGGTACCTCCAGATCCTTCTCCTGCATCTTCCTCATCACACTATCCTAACAGAGAGTGGCACTAGCTTGGGAGCCCCCAGAAGATTTGGTTTGGAGATGGCTTTGGAATCAGAAGTCTTCACTTGTCTCACCATTTTTGTGGATTTTCTGCCATTATAAAAGTTAATTGGTTTCACCTAGTAGAAAAGGAATTTCTCCTTGAAGTGAATTTTTAGTGGAATAGATTTTTTTTTTCATGAAGATTCAATAATTAATACATTTCTGAAATCCCTCATTTTCAGTATCTCTGAAGGAGATTAAATTTAAGAGATTAACACCTTTACAGTAAATGTAAGAGGCAAGCTTCAGGCTTTTTACTCTCAACAACTAATAATAATTGTATTTCCATTCATACATTTGGTATTAAACATGGAACAAAAAAATCCTAGACTTGACAATTTTAGGGAAAAAAATCCAACCTGAAATGACCTACAAATCAGGACTGTGCTGCCACAGTTTTTAGTAACACTGCCATGGAATAACTTCCAAGCAATAACAACTCTGGTGATGTGAACAGTTGCTAAAATTAGCAGTCAGTAACAGATATGAGCTCATGGCTGATATCCAACATGTAAAAAGACATGAACTATCTTAACAGTGTGTATAAATACCTGATGGGAAGCACTGAAGAAGAAACCAGAATCTTCTCAGTGGTGCCCAATAAAGGGTTAACAGTCAGTGGGCACAAAGTGAAATACTGGAAAATCAATTTAAATACAAAAAAAAAAGTAATTTACTGTGAGTGTGATCAAACATTGGCACAGTCTGCTGGAGAGGTTGTGGAGACTCCATCCCTGGAGACACTAAAAACCTGACTGCACATGGCCCTGAGCAGCCTGCTTTAGCAGGGGTTTGGACTAGATGATCTTCAGAGGTCCCTTCCAACCTCAGCCATTCTGTGAAGTACAACTAATTGCATTTTTTGCAGCCCTCTATTTTCAAGTTGATTCAATTTGGTTTTAATTCCCAAGACACAAACTTCTAGATAGGCTAGGAAATAGCTCAGTATCCATAATTTGCCCCCTTTTTAGATAAGCTGCTTTTTGCATGGGCAGTTGTGCCAGGAATACAGTTGCTTTTTATTTGAGATAGTTGCTTTCAGCAAAAATACTGAAATACTGTAGCTGGTGATGCATTTCAACAGTTGAACACAAAAGGATTTGAACTGTTCCTAGCACTGATTAGGAAGCACTGCATGCTATATTCCAAACATAACTAGGAGTTGATTTACCTTTTAAAATTAGACTATTTCATGTGGAAACATATAATCCCTACCATCCACTTGGGAAGAATGGATCAACATACTGAACCTCCCTGCCTTTGCCTGTCATGCTCAACTCTGTGGCATTATGCTCAGCATCTTCACCCAAGCTGTATCTGGTTTTGCATCTCCTATGGGTCACATCAAAAAATATTCAGATGGACAAATTTTGAGACCTCTACTGAGTCCCTCTGATTGCCAAGAATTAGATGAATCTCGGGAGAATTGCTCATGCAGTAAATGACATTTGATTTCTACAGTCCCATGGCTCCAGCAGAGATCTCACCTGGGTCTGGAAGTGGTTTGTGGTGTGCTGTCCCTTATAGCCATGACCATGATTGCCCAGCACCCCTGCACTAGCAGGAGCCTCATTGCCAGTCACATAATACAGCCTGACTTGGGAGCTGCATGGGGCCAAACTGGGAACCACATGGTGGCCATCCCTGCACTAGTGCAATGCAAAATTGAGAGTCTTAAGTTCTTCACATCGGGGGATCAACAGGAGAGAGAAGCTCAAAACTGGCCTTTTAATTTTTATTATTTTTTTAAAGCAGCAATAAATATTCACTGTCAATTTGATGTCCCTGTTGGAAACATGCACTACAGAAAAGCCCTTTCAGTAGGTGTGACAGCACTTTTTTTTTCCACTAAAAGAAGCCCCAGACTTTCACAAAAGAATTGAGACAAAGGCAAGGGCTGGTTTTCTCTGAAAGAAAGGATTTGGGAATTTAGGAAGCTTAAAGCTACCTTGCTTACAAGGTTTTATCTGTAAATCATAAGGAACCACTCTCTTCCCATAAAAGGGAAAGTGATATTTCTGTTGGAGCAGCTTGTATCTGCCAGGTGTGGTCTTTTCCAGCTGCTTCAAAGAATGGATCAGGTCAGTAATTCCCATCTTCATTAGGATCTGTGACTATGCCCATGTTATAAATAAAAGCTCAGTTTGCAGAAGTTCCCATTTGCAGCAGGTGGATTGTGTAGAGATGAGCTGCTTGCTGCTTCTGCTCAGGTCCCTGGGAGTTACCCATGTGCTACCAGTTCTAAACTCCCACTGACCTGATCTAAATGACTAGGTCAGGTTTGTGTCTTTAGTGAAGAATTGGGCTTAACTTCTCTTGCCAGGTATAAACATCACAAATCATCTATAAATATATCCTGTAGCTAACATTTTTAGTCACTACAGGCTAAGGGGTATTTTTTACTTTCAAGGTACACACACTTAATACTTGGATGCATTTTTACTCGTTCAGTTATGCAGTGTTTTTTGATGTTTGCAGGAAAAATTCTAAGGCTGAGTGAGCACAGCTCTGTCCAGTGTTTTATTCCCTCCTCTCCTCCTGCATATAATATCTGTATCTATCTAGAGTTCCTACAGTCTGTCCTGTGCAGCTGGAAAGTGTCTTGGTATGAGGCAGCTGCCCCCTTTTCATGTAAGGGCTTGGAGGAGACTTAGCAGGGCTGTCTGATCATTGCAGATCCTCAGGGAAAGAAAAAGGGTGACTATAAACTAGTTAAGATCCCAACTGATTCTAGAAGTACATGCACTTTAGCCCAGAGAGTGGAGTCAGGAGCTAATGGATCACCTTCTACCACCGTCCACACCTTTCTTCTCATTACTGGAAGTAATTTGTGTTGGATCCCTTTTTTTTCTGGCATGAACTTTGCAGTGTGTGTGATCAGCTGGTTTGATTACTTCAAGGGCACTTATTTGCAGAGCAGGAGAGACCAAAAGTTGTCTACAAATGATCTATTCTGGGCTTGGGTTAGTCACTATGTGCTGAAAATTCCCACATACCTCTTTGGGACATGAAGACATTGTGTTGCAATCAGTGCTATTTACACTTGATCTAAAACATTGAAGAAATCTTCAGGAGGAATTATTAATGTTAGTATTTGCTGATTTTTTTATCATAAGTGGGAGAAATCTATCATCAATGTGTTACACAAAAGAATCAAAGGACCAAGGTTTCCAGCTACTCAGTACTGCCTTTTTGAGCATCTTTACTGTGTCTTGATCAGATGGTGTTCATTCATTGCCTGACACTGTTATGGTGATTGTATTGAATTATTTTATGTGGCAAGGAAGATTGTAATAAAATCATCTACATTTCATATACTGTGCACACAAATTGTTAGATCCTATTTTGGAATATGTTGATAATTTCAGAATTAAAGAGAACAATAACAGTTTGGTAGTCTTGCTGAATAAAGTGGCTGTAATTAAAAGTCTCCTTAGTTATATCCTAGAGTGGAGAAAGGGTAGATCACAGAAGAGTGCACATTTGTGTACTGGAATCCTCTCCTTGTAAGATAGTAGATCTGTGGAAGTAACACCCTTGTTGACTTAATTAGAATTTTATATAATTAAGCATTCCACAGTTTCTTTATGGCAGTGGAAACTCAGCCCCATCTTTTACATCCCGTTGCAGCTTTATTGCCTCACTTGAGTAATCATTCAGCTCCTCTTAGAATGACAGGATAAGATTATTCAGGGAGCTGCTTTTCATGGCAGGCATTTGCTTCTGAGGAGAGCCTGCTGCTGAATGGCTTGGTAGCTTTCTGCAACACATCCATTAAATACATGGGCCAGCTGTGGAAACTAAGCTTGGAGATGTTCAATCACAGCCCTGAGAATAGTTCTTCTAAGTCAGTGAGTAAGCCAGGGAGTTCATACATGCATGCAGGAGCAGATTTAAAGGCAATCCATGAAGTTCAGTCAGAAACTGGTGGTGGGTGCCCTAAGCACCTGGTGTTGCCTGCAGGAGACTTCAGGAGAGCCCAGGTAGCTCTCACACTTGCCAAAAGGCAAGAATGCAATTTGGCTTTCAGCAGGCTAGGAAAGCTCACCTTTGCTTCAGCAGGGGAAGCCCCAGAAGCCATCAGGTGGGTGCTCTCAGTGGACCTCGTGGCAAAGGGGATGCCCCAAAGCATCCCTTTTACTCCTCAATAAGCAGGCACTCCTGACTTGCTGCTGCACAGTGCAAGCATCTGCAGAGCAGTGAACGAGGCAGCAAATTCTTCAGAGAGAGACAACCAGCAATATGAGAAGGCTGTGCCATATGTTACCACTGAGACCATGTGTACTCCTTACCTATTGCCCTTGTGGTTGCATTGCTGTTTAGAGAAACCTGTGTGTAGAAGTGTGTAGTAGATGTACTCTGTGTGTACGTGCGTGTGTGTGTGTGTATGTTGAAGCTTTATTTGCAATGAGGTGGGGGTGGGAAACAGATATTTGGGGGCTGGCTGTGCAGGCCTTCAGGATGTGAGCAGAAGGTCTTAAAGAATTCTATTTTTCTAGATTGTGATGAAGCTTTGGGTCCCAGCCACACGTAGCCTTTTCTTCCAGAGAAGTAAAAAAGGTTTGGCAAGAGAGTCAGGTGGCTGCAATACAGTAGGGATAGTACAACCCCACCAGCCCCAGACAAACTGAATAACTTCATAAAAGATGCCTTTTTAAGTCATATTTTTTTAGTGCTGAATTGTTAAAGAAATATTTATGAGCAAACTTTCTATGTACTTAAAGTTTGTGTGGTGCTTTGTACTGACTAGGTGGACCTGTTACATGTTTACACATCTCAATGATTGTCCTTGAGGAGTGTGTAGTAATTCAATGACTTCTATGCCAGTAAAACAATGAAGTTCTGTGTGATGACCAATGATTTAATTTCTGATGAAATGATAGGCTTTTGTAGTGTTTGTGTATTTTTCTGGTTGGCAGTTACGAGGTGGGTTCTTTCTGCAGTAAGGCTTGTATGCTTGATTGTAGAGAGACAATAGGGTGGTAAATACCATTGTTTAAAAAGAAAACCCTAAATATTGCCACCTTATCCATTCTAAAAGGGGAGAAAGTGAAGATAATTTTTTTTCCCTGTACCTTGTCAGTTGTACTAATAACGTGAAGAATTTTAGTAGGGTGATTTGATTTTCAATCCAGAAACTTTCAGAATAGTTACCAACAAAGTCCCATTCAGTCAAAACTCAAGCTGTCAGCATGTTTGGAAACCACAGCATGATTTTTTCATCCTGCTGTACTTACCTGAGTCCTTGTTTCCAACTCTGAAGCACAAGATTCATTTTCTTTTTTGGTTGTCATCCGAGGCTTTCCAGAAAGTGCAAGGGTCTGCAGGATGAATAATTTTGTGGACTGTAGCCCACCACTGACCATGCAACAGTTGAGCTGGAAAAACTGAGCATGGTTTATTATGTCTCACCACACTTCTTAATAATTCACTTCTGCAAAAAGTAGAGGAGAATTTATCAGAAGTTTTTCCTCTCAAGAGTTCCTCAAGTTCTGGATATGTTAAAAGAGAATAACCTGTGGTTTGCTGAGCTGGCAAGAAAACTATCACTGAGATGAATAATGCATTCAGAGACCTCCTGAAGTCACTGGCTGTTGGTTTCCAAGTGCTGCACCAGAGCTCTGCTTTTGCACAACTCTGTATGCACTTTGAAGCAGGTGATGAGCAGCACATTGGTTTCCTGGCTGCCCTTTAAGGGGGCAAGGCTATTCATTCTTCTCCCTGGTTTAGGACCCTTGCTTAGCCATGGAGCTTCCCTAGACTTCATCTACAGACCACGGTGAATAAGGAACTCTAAAAGTGAATTATGCAGATGATTTAGGCTAGGCTTTTGTTGTCTGGAAAACAGAGGTAAAGAATTAACCAGCCAAAACCTCTGAAGTTTTAATCTCCTTTGGTTTCCTTAAACCTCCTCATCCTAGGGACAGGTAAGCTCTTGTGCTGCTGCTGAGAAGGGGTTGGGAAGATGCAGCTGGACAAAATGGGGGAGAATGGGGTTGCTTCTTTTCCTGGCAGTGAGATGCTGGGTAAGCAGAACCTAAAGGCAGAGCTTTACTGTTAGTGCTAAAGCATCTTTGTCAGCTGAGTACTTGAAAGAAGAGCTGGAGATTCAGTGATACAGATTTGGTGTTCCCAGCCCTCCCCTGTACCACAAAGACATTACAGTACTGAAAGTTTTTTTCTTCATGATCTGTGCAATGCTTGTGCCTAGCAGAGGAGAAAACAGCACAGAATAAAGCAGTTACCTACCTAGGGAATACAGCAGGAAGATCCAGGTGGAGAAAGCTGCAAGTCTGCTTTCACAGTTCTTGCTTGGTGTCACAATTGTCCAGATCTGTCTCTTTTCCCCTATAAGTAAGGAAGAAATCACATAAATATGTAAGTAAGTAAATAAACAAGGGAAGTCACTTGGGAATTTAAGTGGCTTTATTTTTATTTTTATTTTATTTATCCTGTCCTATGGCCTGCATTTACTACAACACATGTATTCTCCTCCCAGTAAGTGCTATATGTGAATATATGCCTCACTAAGAGGCTTGTTGATGGAGATGTGATGATGAAAGGAAATGCTGGAGAATTCAGTGCCATCCAGTGATCTTGTCATTCACTGTTAGTGATTGTTAGTGCAGTGTGTTCCTTTCAGTATTGTTTTCTTTCTGGAGGACAGGAGGGTGACAGCACATATGCCATTTTAATAGGCTTTTAGCTGGCTGAATGGGAAATACAAATCAAGATTGTTAAGTATGGAGGAGAGGGATAGAGATGAATTTGCCTAAGTGAGTAGCAAAGACCTGAAATTTGTCTCTAATTCAGAAATTATTCAGTACTGACCAAATAAGTGTCTTCAATGAGGAGTAGCATCTGGAAGAGGACAATATTTAGGGTTTTTGCCCAAAGCACATTTAGTCCTGCTCTACTGTGTAGTGAAAATGCCCAGTGCAGGTGCCACCAGAGACACCATCTCGTGGAGTAACTCTGTAATACAGAATGTGGTTTTCTTGTGAAAGTCTTAAACTCTTATGAAAATAACACATAACTCAGTATTTTCATGGTGTATAAGTGAAATGTAATTATTTTTTTTTCAATAAAATACATTTCCTTTCCTAAATGTGTTTGTGGTGGTTTTCTGCCAGGTAAGTTGGAGTGCCCAGCTTTGCTGGGGATGGTAACTGTGGGATTCATGTGCTGACATTTGCACCCCTCTGGCAAATGTCTTGTGCCCCTCCTGCTGCTTGTTACCTGTCCTCTGCTTGCCTTCCACCTCCAGGGGCTGCAGCACAGGGCAGTGGCCTCTGCAGCCCACCAGCCAGAGCTGTGATCCCAGGAATCCCATACAAGGAAACCTCACTCCCCAGTGGAGCACCTTGCTGATAATTGCCAGTCACCTCCCAGTTCCTGCAGCTCTGGGTAATTTCAAATAATTATTGTGAAGAATGTCTAAAATCCAGAAGAAAAGTAATCCTGCTTGTGCCAGGGCATTTCAGAACCTCACTGTGAGGAATAAGATCAGGATTCCTCTGGGGATTTTAGGTATTTAAGTAGTTTCTGTTTGCACTTGCTCTTGAACTGCACAAGGAGTTCCCTGTTGAGCCAAGCTGGTCTTCTGCCCTGCTTACTTGATTTAAGACAGTGGAATTGCCTGCTCCTGTGCTTCTAAAAAGTGGTTTTTAAAGACTTAGCAGCACTAGTGGACTCCTGTGCCCTCAAAAGCAGATTTTGAGACTACTCTACTAAATAGCTCCCTGAATAGCTCCAAGTTTGGTCTCCTGGAGTCCAGGGTAGCAATTTTGCTGTCCTCTTTTTCTCATTACACTGAAAGTTTTAAACTCAACCATGACATGATCACTGTGGCCAAGGTAGCCACATCCCCCATGAGTCCTTCTCTATTCACAAATAGCAAGTCTAAGAAGGCATCTTTCCTAGGTGGTTCACTGAGCACCTGTGACGAAGAACTTCTACAAGCTTGAATAATTTCCAAGAGCTGCTTGTCTCAGTAGTATAATATTCTCTGTTGATGTCTGGGAGGTTGAAATCTCTCATAAGGACAAAGGCTACCCATCCAGGAATTTATTCTGTGTATACAGTAATTCATTCGTGGGTGATCAGTGGTAGATGCCCAGTACAACATCTGCTTTGTTTTCCATCCCCCTAATCCTCACCCAGAAGCTCTCAATCACATCATCACTAAGGACTGTACAATCACACCTCCCTTGTGGTGTCCTCTTCACAGCCCTGTTGTGCTCAAAGATGGGGAACCTCACCAGCTGAGGCTCTCTACTATCAGAAGCAGTGGCCCTTTCATTTTTTTCTTACCCTTCCTCACAGTTTGTTTAGGAGAAGACTTGGAGCATGTGCAGTATAAGTTTTCCCATTTTCCTCTGGTAAGTACAATGAGCCTCAAACACAACACAAGATAGTTTCAGTCTATGTAACCAAGAGCAATTTTAAGGAAATAATACAAGCTGTCACCACCTCCACGTGCTCTTGCACCCATTTCATTCCAAAGACTAGCTTGAGTAACAAGCAAAGATGTGTAAAAAATGAACAGAAGGGTAATACAGAGCACTGGCAGCCTTTTGAACTGGGCTGAATGATGAGCCAGGTCTGGTGAATGGCTTTGGGATGGCTGGAAAGCCACAGCCTTGTTCACATAATGCTCCTTAGCTCCACCTGCTAAAACAAAGGCAATTAAATCTCCTCCTTGCAGCAATACCTTAACTGCAGCCAATGCAGCAAACCCAGGGAGAAATTTCACACTGCACTGGTATCCAGCAGCAAGCATTTCATGGCTGGGTCCCAGGTGCTGAGAGTGATGATCCAACACTAACCCACTCCATTATCTCCAGCCTGGGCTCCCACAGCTGGGGTTTTTTAAGGTTGTGCTGTTGTTCCAGCAAACCCACCTGAGTGAAAAAAAAACAACCCAAACCCACATTACTAATCCTAGTAAAGGCTAAGTTTTGTGTTTAATGTTTAAACAAAGTTTTGCTCTATTAGTACTCCCAAAGATGTCCTTTGCAGTAAGAGCAAACATGCTAAAAATAATCTAAGACCCACTTTTAGAGGTCAATGATATGATTATTTCCTGGAATTGCATAATTCTCAAGACTTCAACTTTTTTACTCCACTGACACAATCCAGGTTTTTTTAGCTTCTGAGCTGGTTCAGCAGCACTGGCTGCAACAGGCTGTGCATTCCTTGGAGGGGTCAGGCAGTCGTGGACAGGGCAAGAACAGGTTTTTGTGCATGTGGGGAATTTTCCAAGTGCTCTGCTACTTAGATATGTGTTATTCAGCAGCTGAGGATGCAGCTACAAGGCAGCAAAGGTATCAGATCCAGTGCAAGGTGTTGTGGCCCCACCGACCATTACACCTCACCCCTGAGCCCTGCCTTCTGAGAATCATAGAATGTTTAGGGCTGGAAGGGAGCTCCAAAGGGCATCTAGTGCAGCCCCCTGCAGGGAGCAGGGACA